>CAUEGO010000114.1:0-39782 GCA_958496205.1 Idaea biselata
AACCTAAGCTTGTGCATTGCGCAATAGGTGCGCCTTCAGGTCCTTTTTTCAGCCCATGTTTTATAATTTTTGAGTAAATATCTACGTTGAAAAGTAGGTCGACTTTTCTTGAAATGTTGTAATCAGGATCCGCTAACGGTAGACTTTCAAGGTGAGTCCATGTTTTTTGTGGGAATGATACGTTGGGTAGATCTCTAACGACCTTGGTAACAATGTAGGTTTCTGCTTCAAATTGGAAATTTGGATCTTGTAACGATTGACAGCTGATATAGGCCATACCTTTACTTTGTTTTGTGCAAAGATCGATTCCTGAGATTGATAATAATGGTCGGTGACGCTTTAAACCTAGTAACTGAGCAGCTCGTTCTGTTATGAGGGAGACTTGAGATGCGGGGTCTATTAGTGCCCGGAACTTTACAAAGGTCCCATCTGTTGATTGAATGTTAACAAGGGCGGTTGCTAACAACGATTCTTCGGATCCTGATGATGTATGATACGCATTCCTAACTTGAGATGATGTTGGTTTCGATTCCTGTGGGTTCGATTGTAGTTGCTTATTCGCTTGGTATGACGTCACGATATTATTAATGTTGGTAGGTATATTGTTATTTAAAAAGCATTGGTGTAAAATGGTATGATGATTCAAATTACATTCTTTGCAACGCTTGGAAGAAGTACATTCTTTTCCATTATGATTGAATAGGCAGTTTCGACATACCTTCAGGTTTGAAATTGTTGACAATTTATTTTCCGGTGTCATATAAATTAACTTTCTGCATTTAAATAACTCATGCTGTTGATTGCACAATACGCATGGCGTGACATATGTAGCTAATGCTTGATAGTTCTTATGCTCTTGATTGTAAGGTGTTGATTGCCACGTTTTATTTTGAAGTGGCCCCGTATGCATTGTCTTGTTGTAGGTAGGTATGAAATGCTTTGGTTTTTGCTGATTTGTAGCTTGATTTTTGTTCTTGTTATAATTATTATTTGTAAATGACTTCTGTCCGATTTGTTCATAGTTGGGCTCTTCTATAGAGGAAAATTTCGTTTCTAAGAATGACATGAACTCCTTTATCGATGCTATTTCCTTCGGATTGCTTCGCGATGCTTTATATTCAGTGCGTGTTTTCGGGTCGAGTTTTTTGCAGAGGATGTGAACTAATAGTGGATCCCATGACTTAGTTGCCACCTGTAAATTGTGGATAGCATGTATGCACTCTGTTGTTACGTCATATATTCGTTTGAGCTCGTTAGCGGTTTGTTTGAATATTTGGGGTTGATTTAATAGAATTTCTATTTGTTGTTCGAAAAGTACCTGTTTGTTGTTATATCGGTTGATCAAAATATCCCAAGCAGTTCTATAATTCTCTGCTGTAATATGGAGATGAGAGATAAGTCGTTGTGGTTCACCTCTCACCTTGTTTTTGAGGTGTTGTAGTTTTTGGGCGTTGGCTATTGCTTTGTTGTTATGGATAGTCTCAGTAAATAAGTCGTAAAACGTAGGCCAGTTTGTATATCCTCCTGAAAAGAAAGGAACTTCTAGTTGTGGGGTTGCCTTTTGTATGTGTTGAGTATTTTGCAGTTTAGTATTTAGCTGCTCTTTCATATCTTCGTACTTCGCCTCATAATAATTGATATCATCTTCATAAGTAATGTCACCGCCTTCCAAAATGTGATCAATCTTGATATGTAGATCTTCAATGATGGACCATGTCGTTTTTATTTTTTGAAGATGATCTTCAATTTGCCACGTTTCGGTAGTGAATTCAAGGTCAATATTGTTAAGTTTTCTTGTTAATGCTCTGAAATACGTTCTTTGTAAGGATAGTAACGAATCTATTTCTCCACTTGGTTGAATTGCTTTTTCCACTGCGGATGCGGATGATGCTTCAGCTTTACCGAAATAACTCAAGACGTGACGTATCTGCTGGTAAGTATCCGCTGTTTTCTGGAAGACTTCGTCCTTCTCATAGTCAGCATCTTTTTCGGGATCGCGTTCTCGTGAGATACGATCATGATTTACTTTAAAATTGTTCCAGAGGTCCTCTAAAGATTCTAGTCTGAGCTTAATATATTCTGGTGTCTTTCTTGATTTTGAATCTTTCTTAAAATTGATTAGTATTTTTTCTATTTGGTCACTGAGATTAAGTTGTTGTGCAATCAAGGAAGATGCCATGATTATAAATGGAACGAACTTACTTGAACACTGATGAGTTATGTGACGTTTGTTGGAGTTGTTGAGCCAGTTACTGTCCCTGGCTGCTGTGTCTGCGCTTGATGATGAAGGTGAGTGTTCGAGATGACGGACCGAAGCTGTTGCTGCAGGTTGACGCTGATAGCGGGGCCTGTGTTGAGGGGCCCAAGTAGAAGCTGCTGGATGACGCTGATAGTGGGGCCTGTATTGAAGGGCCCAAGTAGATGCTGCTGGTTGGTGGATATATGTAAACCACCTGATAACGCACTGCAATCCTGGTTTTGTACTGCACTGATGCTAGTTATAATTCACCACGGAGAGTTCCACGAAACTTGAACTGTAGGTATTGTCAGAATTGCGCAATAGGAAATGCTTTCTGAAATATACTGTTGCGGATCCGTGGTCCTGCACCGCGGTGTGCTCGAAGGACCAAAAATATGTATAAGTTCGTAAGTCCCACACACATATACTTAGTTGGGAAAAGATTTGGGAAAAGATTAGGGATCGATAAATCAAAGCGCCCGTGACGAAGGTTGAATGAACACTAATTTATTGAAATAAGGTAAAACGTGAGTAGCCGACGGTGACGCGTGCAAACGCACCGTCAGCGGAATGTACGTTCACTGTACACCCAGGTGATCACTTTATTATTTGCGGAGATTTTAATCTACCCCAAATACGATGGAGCTGTAGACCAATAAAAATAGCAAAGAAAGGGTCTGTTGAGCATCAGGATGCGGCACAAAAATTACTGGATTTAATGTCGTTTCTAGGTCTATCGCAATTTAATTTATTTAATAACTCCTCTAATAATATTCTCGACTTAATTATATCGAACATAAATTTGGAGGTAAATAAATCCGTTATGCCCTTCTCGAAGGTTGATGTATTTCATGTGCCTCTTGAAATCTGTGTACATGACATTTTAGTTCCCTTCTTGAAACCCCCCTGTAGGTATGCAAGCCTATTTAAACAAGGTGATTTTCCACGTATAAATGATTATTTTCATAATTATGACTGGACATTTATACAATCAAATAATGCGCAGGATGCCATAGATATGTTTTATTCGGTTGTTTATACAGCCATCTCAAAATATATTCCAAAAAAATTAGTAAATAGTACTTACTCATACCCAGTCTGGTACTCAAAATCAATGATTAATATGATTAGGGAAAAGAATAAATACCACAAACTCTGGAAAAAATATGATAACCCTATCGACTATAATTCATTTTCATTATTGCGGTCTAGACTTAAAAAATTAGATTCTGAATGTTTTTCAAAGTACATTGAATTCTCTCAACAAAAAATCAAAGAATCACCGCAATTCTTATGGTCCTATATTAAATCTAAAGGAAAAAATAAATCTAACTATCCTACTGAGATGCATTACAATGATTTTATTTACGATAACCACAAAGATATATGCCTTTAATACATTTTTCAGTGCAAATTTTAGTCCAGCCTTATTGCAGTACCCTCAATTCTCAGAGTCTGCCTCGGTGTGTCAAGATACATTATGTAACCTGACTATCACTGCTGATGAAATGCAGAAATTACTTAGGGCCCTGAATTGTTCAAAAGGCGCCGGTTCTGATGGAATACACCCGTTATTTTTTAATAAATGTTCTGGTTCTTTATCATCACCACTGGCTATGTTATTTAATGAATGTTTCAAGGACGGATACTTTCCAAGCGTATGGAAGACTGCAAATATAGTACCCATTCATAAAAAAGGATCCAAGACTGATATAGCAAATTACCGTCCTATATCCATACTAAACGTCTTAAGTAAATTAATGGAAAGAGTGGTACATAAAGCAATATATCCGAATATGATTAGGCATATACCTCCGCAGCAACACGGTTTTGTCCGTGGGCGTTCAACGAACACAAACCTGGCTGTTTTCTCAAACGACGTACTGCGTGGTATGGATGCTGGTAGTCAGATAGACGTTGTGTACACAGATTTTGAGAAAGCATTTGATCGAGTAGACCATGTGATCCTCCTTCGTAAACTTCAAGAGTTAGGAATACGTGGAAATCTCCTACGTTGGATGGATTCATATCTCCGAAATCGATCGCAGGCTGTGGTAGTAGCTGGACTGCGCTCAGACATTAGTAGCGTAACATCTGGAGTTCCTCAAGGATCGGTCCTCGGTCCGTTGCTGTACGCAGCGTACCTTTACGACATTGGCTGCTGTTTACGGTCTTCAAAATTTCTTATGTATGCCGACGACACAAAGATATTTAAGGCCATTAAGACAATATCAGACGCAGATGAACTCCAAAATGATCTTAATAGGCTATGTCAGTATTACTGTGCTAATCGTATATCAATCAATGTCCCCAAATGCTTGAAAATTACATACACCCGTAAATACAAGATCATTAAATACACCTACTGTCTCAATGATGAACCAGTTCGGCAGGCTGATCAAACTAAGGACTTAGGTGTAGTTTTCGATTCGAAGATGACCATGTCCACTCATATCACAGCTGCGACGACAAAAGCATACAAGAATCTAGGTTTCGTCCTCAGAGTAAGTAAGCCGTTCTCTGATATACACTGTGTCAAAATACTTTATTATGCGTATGTTAGAAGTGTATTGGAATATTGTTGCAATGTTTGGAGCCCCCAATACGTTACATATAATGAAGCCATAGAAAACATTCAGTCAAAATTTATAAAACACCTTAACTATCGTGCTAGAATTAGAAAATCGAGTTATGAAGAAAACTGTCTATCTCACAAACTATTATCGCTGGAAAAACGCCGCACCTACCTTCAGTTAATGTTCTTGCATGACGTTCTGCATGACAAAATTAACTGTCCAGATTTGCTTTCACTATATCTTACACTTTACACCCCCAGTAAACGTAGTAGGCTTAGACGACCACCACTGTTTAGCACACCTCATAACAGTACAAACTATGCTTCTAACTCTGTAGTTTGCCGTACTCTGCGTAGCTATAATGAAACATTTCTAACCACCGACATTTTTCATCTAAATAAAGGTTCCTTTAAAACGGAAGTCCTTTCTAATCTTTCTCAACTTCTTAATCAATGACAAGTTATTATAATATGTGTAAATATGCGAATAATATTATGTATTGTGTATGAATATTAATTTGTTTTGTTTATGTTTATGTATGTAAGTGGTGTATGATTGATATGTGCAGTATTTAAGTATTATAATAATAACCAATCACATAGTTTCAACTAAATTCACACTTCACACACACCTACCCTAGAACGTTTTTTCGCAAGATCTCTTCTTAATTTATATCTACAGATAACACTATTGCTTCTTTATAGACAATCAGTTAAATTTGTATTATATAAAAATTAGGAATCTGTTATTGGCTATAAGATTGATTTATTTTGTGACTTGTAATTTTTGTAAGAGCTGTTGATTCCATGTTAATAAAGAAAAAAAAAAAAAAAAAAAATACCGGGTCCATCCGACCGACATAACAAGAAAGAGCGCAAGTATACTATATTATCGTATACTTGTAACTGTAACTATGACAGAGAAGGAGAGAGAGCAGCACCAGCGGCTCACAGTTAGGGCGAATAGGCAATCTGAAAGGACCCTCACCCAACTGAGCCGAAACAGCTCGCTTGAGAAAGACCCCCAGCTGACCGAATCCGACGTCGACAGCGTCGCTGGGAGCATGAGGTCGGCCTATAGCGGCAGCGCGGACAGCTTGGAGCAGGGGCCCTCAAAGTCCATTGGCTCAGCCCACAGCATGGCGTCGGCCGTAGGTGGAAGTAGAGAGAGCCTCTCAAGGGAGGGCGCGAAGAGGGCCCGTAGCCGAGAATACGACTCGGAGGGTGACGAATGGGGAGGCAAAAGGAAGCCGATACCCACCTCCAAGCCCAAAGGGCGCGGCCGTGGTCGCCCCCCTACTACGGGTGAGTACGTGGGCCTGGCACTCGCCAAGCAGAAGTTGCTTGAGACGGAACAGCAGCAGCTCCGTCTGCAGGCTGAAAAAGAGATCGCAGCGACGGCTGCGTCGGCTCGTGCATTAAGGTCCATGCACCCGACTGCATCCGAACTCCTGCTCAGACCACCGGGCAGTACTTCTGAGACGGCTGCGGCCCATGATCAGTCCACCATAGGCCTGGGTCTTAGAGTGGCTAAAGATGCCGAAACAATTCGGCACGTGGCCAAAAGTAGTAAAAACCTGTGCGGCAGATTCCAGCATTACTTAAAGGAGGCTGCCGCCAGTATGCAAGAGGTGGTTGCTGAGCTCAGCCAACGAACCACCTCCGAGGAGTCCGCAGTTCTCCAAGCGGAGAACGCAAATATGAGGCGGGAGTTGGCCGAGCTCCGCAAAGAGCTTGCTTCTGTTAAAGAAGAGCAGGCGAAGTCGCGGTGCACCCATGCATCCCAGCCTTCGCCCACTCCGGGCCCTAGTGCTGGCCACCCTGAGGCGCGACACAACGCGGAACTGGAGGCCTTCCGTCGCTCCCTTATGGTGGACCTGGGAACGATGGTGAGCGCGAAGCTGGCCTCAATAGATGACAGGCTCCTACCTGCCCCGCGTCTGCGTCCGCCGTTAGCGGCAGACCGAGCCCGAGAGGTCATGGAGGTAGAGTTCCCTCCTCTGCAGGCCCCCTCCAATAAGGGGAAAGGCCAGGGGAAGAAAACTAAAGGCCCCTCGTCGCCTTTGACCCCTACCCCTGTGCCTTCACCTCCAGTCCTCGTGACCGGAAACCAGGCGGAACCGAATCCTCCGGTCCCACTTGCCAAAAAGGGCAGGAGGCGAGGAAAGAAGAAGGGAAGGAATGCTTCTCTCCCCCCAGCCCCATCGGCTGATATCGCAGTCACCGGGCCGTCCTCGGCAAGACCGGCAGCACCTGCACCAGCTCCGTCGAGAGAGTGGGTGCGTGTTGGCGGCAACGGCAGACGAGAAGTCAGCAATAAACCGCCGACCTCGACGGAGAAGAAGACGGCAAAGAAGCCGAAGCTACGAGTGCCTAAAACCGCAGCTGTTGTTTTGACGCTGCAGCCGGAGGCCGAGCAAGGTGGGCTCACGTATGCGACGGCGTTGTCGAAGGCCAAGTCGGAGATAGACTTCTCCCGCCTCGGCATCCCTGGCCTACGCCTACGCAAGGCTGCAACGGGGGCCAGAATCTTAGAGATCGCCGGGGAGGATAAGGACAAGAAGGCCGACGAGTTGGCGCAACTCATCCGGCAGACGCTGGGCGATGAATGCGTCCGGGTCCAACGACCAAAAGCAACGGCAGAAATCCGGGTGGCCGGCCTTGACGATTCCGTCACGGGCCCGGAACTCTGGGCCGCTATTGCCAGTGCTGGTGAGTGCGCCATCGAAGCCATCAAAGTCGGCGAAATCCGACAATCCGCTGGGGGCATGGGTGCTGCATGGGCACGATGCCCAATCGATGTGGCTAAAAAGCTCTCGAGCGCCGGCCGCTTCCTTGTCGGCTGGGTGTCAGCTAGTGTCAAACTACTGACACCCAGAGAGAGGCGGTGTTTTAGGTGCCTCGAAGCCGGGCACGTGCGCGCACAGTGCAAGTCAGAGCTGGATCGAACCAACCTCTGCTATAGATGCTCCGAACCGGGACACAGAGCGAGCAACTGCTCGACAGCCCCACGCTGCACTCTGTGCGTGGCGGCTGGGCTTTCGGCAGGACATCAGGTCGGTTCGAAGACCTGCAAGGCCTCCAGGCCCAATAAAAAGAAGGCAGCTGTTGCAGTCGGCCCATCGCCACTAGCTCCAGCTGATCCGACACCTTCTGAAGCCCCCGGGACTTCCCAAGAAGGCATGGATGCTGACGAGGGCTTCGAGGTCGAGTGTCCCTGATGGATCAAGCCCACATCCATCAACTAGTGCAGGTCAACCTCAACCACTGTAGAATGGCCCACGACCTGCTCGTGCAGACCGTGGCCGAGGAGGGGATAGAGGTCGCCGTACTCACGGAGCCTCTGTACATCCCCCAGAGGAGCAACTGGATTGCGGACGCGGCGACCCCACCGCTGGTCGCGATAGTCCCGTCCAGGACCCTATGCTTCCCGCCTCCTAAACCCATCGCCCGCGGCGTGGGTTACGTCGCGGTGCTTTGGAGAGACGTAGTCGTCCTCGGGGCGTATTTCTCGCCAAACCGGGACGACCGCGAGTTTGAGTCTTTCTTGGGTGAGGTTGGGGCCGTTCTCGACCGTATACAACCTCGCCCGGTACTCCTACTGGGAGACTTAAACTCGTGGTCTGCGAGGTGGGGCAGCGTACGGGCCAATTCGAGGGGGCTAATGTTGGGACCGTGGGTCGACTCTTATGACCTCGAAGTCCTGAATCGTGGGAGGATAAGCACCTGTGTGGCGCCGCGGGGTGAGTCCATCGTGGACGTCACATTCGCCTCCCCCGCACTGGCCCGCAGAGTGCAAGACTGGCGAGTTGTCGAGGGGGTGGAATCTGGTTCCGATCACCGGTACATCCGGTTCCAGATTTCCACCCAGACCTCAGACCCGCCAGTACAATCCCTGCGCTCAGACCGCCCGCAATGGGCCTTGAAGCAGCTGGACCGGGAGCTGCTGGAGGAGGCCGCCGCCGTCCAGGCATGGGTACCCATCCCCGAAGACCTGGAAGACATCAGCGCCGAGGTCGAGTGGCTCACCGAAGCCATGACCAATGTCTGCGATGCAGGTATGCCGCGCGTCAAACTGCGAGGCCCTCGTCGGCGGGTGTATTGGTGGAGCGCGGAGATAGCATCCCTGCGCTCCGCTTGCGTGGCAGCGCGCCGCCCTTACACCCGCCACCGGAGTCGCCGTCGCGGTCGCCGGCTAGCGCCGGGCGAGGTGGACCCCGTGGAGGAGCAACTCCACGAGGCGTACAAAGCGGCCAAGAAGGCCCTGAAGACGGCCATAATCGTCGCCAAAGACCGGGCGCGCAAAGAAATGCTCGCGGCCTTGAGCGAGGACCCATGGGGGCGTCCCTACCGTCAGGCACGGGACAAGCTCAGACCGTGGGCCCCCCCGCTGACAAGGTCGCTCGAGCCAGATTTCGTTGCGCAGGTCGTAGCGGCGCTCTTCCCGCGCAGGGAGGAACACGTTCCTCCACGCATGGCCCCACCACCACCCTCAGGGCTGGAGGGAGAGGACGAGGAAGAAGCCTCCATCGAGGTTACCGCAGAGGAGCTGAAGATGGTCCTCCGTCGCCTCAGCGCCAAGAGCACCGCCCCTGGGCCTGACGGCATACCAGGGCGCGCGGTAGTTCTGGCCTCGAGGCACTTGGGGGACCGTCTCCGGAGGCTGTACACCGTCTGCCTAGAGCGAGGGGAGTTCCCTGCTCGGTGGAAGGTGGGCGGTCTCGTGCTCCTGCGGAAGGAGGGGAGGCCTTCGGAGTCGCCTTCGGCGTACCGGCCGATTGTCCTACTGGATGAGGCGGGCAAGCTCTTCGAGCGTGTCATCGCCGCGCGCCTCTCCAGCCACCTGACCCGTATTGGGCCGGATTTGTCGGCATACCAATACGGGTTCAGGAGGGAACGGTCGACCGTTGGGGCGATCTTGAGGGTCAAGGCCCTCGCCGAGGAGGCCGTCAACGGGGGGGGACTGCTGTTGGCGGTGTCGCTCGACATCGCCAACGCATTCAATACACTCCCGTGGGAGTGCATCCGGGAGGCGCTGTGCTACCACCGCGTACCCGGTTACCTGCGCCACACCCTCGAGGCGTACCTGTCCGACCGGACGGTCGCCTTCGAGACGCAGGTTGGGGGGCGGCAGTGGCAAATGTCGTGCGGTGTTCCACAGGGGTCGGTACTCGGCCCCATCCTGTGGAACATCGGCTACGACTGGGTGCTTCGCGGTGCCCTTCTCCCTGGCGTGGCCGTCACGTGTTACGCGGACGACACGCTGGTCACGGCCAAAGGGAGGTCCCACCGCGAAGCAGCAGTCCTAGCGACGGCGGGGGTGGCGCATGTGGTGCAGAGGATTCGGAGCTTAGGGCTGGAGGTGGCCCTGAGCAAGACCGAATCCATCTGCTTTCACGGACCACGCGCCAAACCACCACCCGATTTCCACCTTACAATTGGCGGCATCCGGATCCCTGTCGGGTCAACCCTGAAATATCTGGGGTTGACACTCGACAGCCGGTGGACTTTCCGGGCTCACTTCGCCCGGCTGGAGCCGAGACTGGTAGGAGCGGCCGGGGCACTTGCCCGGCTTCTACCAAACCTCGGTGGACCGAGCGTGGCGACGCGGCGCCTGTATCTCGGCGTCCTGCGCTCCATGGCGTTGTACGGCGCTCCGGTGTGGGCTGCGAATACCTCGGATGGCGTCATCGGCACACTCCGCCGCGTGCAGAGACTGATGGCCATCCGAGTGACGCGGGGATACCGCACCGTGTCGGGGGAGGCAGCCGTGGTCTTGGCTGGGTCTCTGCCCTGGGACCTCGACGCGAAATCCCTCGCGTCACTCTACGAGTGGCGCGAGGAAGCGCGAAGTCGAGGCGACCGCCCGTCGCTCAGGATGGTGGAGGAGCGCCGAGAGGAGTCTCGCCAGGCCCAGCTGGTAGAGTGGCGGACCCGGCTGCAACAGCCGTCAGCCGGCCACTGGACGGTGGAGGCTGTGAGGCCAATTTTGGAGGGGTGGGTGAGCAGGCAGCACGGGGCACTCTCGTTCCGCCTCTCGCAACTGCTGACGGCACACGGATGCTTCGGCAGGTTCCTGTGCCGTATCGGCAAAGAGGCGGACGAGAGGTGCCATCATTGCCCTAGTCCGTGCGACACCGCGGCGCACACGCTGGCTGAGTGCCCAGCCTGGGACCAGCAGCGGACAGAGCTGGTGTCTGTCGTCGGCCGTGACTTGTCGCTGCCGGCCGTGGTCGCTTCCATGGTCGACAGCGACGAGGCGTGGCAGGCCGTAAGACATTACGCGGAGGCCGTAATGAGCCAGAAAGAGGCTGCGGAGAGGGTTCGCGAGATCCACCGCGTCCCAAACCGCGCACCGCGCACCCGTCGGCGGAGGAACAGGAACGATCTGTTTCCGCCCTAACCCGGCTCTTGGCGGCGGACTCGGGGGAGTCCGTCGCCAATAAACGAGCCCGAGATGGCGGCGGCGTGTCCGCGCCGCCACTCGTGAGGGTTTTCCCCGCAAAGGGGTTTTGGTGAGGAGGTCCGTCGAGACCACCCGCCGCTGGAGCTCGTCGACGGCTCCGGAAGGAATTCCGACGAGCTCCCGCAATGGCGGAGCGCTGGACACCGAGGGGTTTAGTGGGTAAACCTCCGGCCGCCTACCATCTCAGGCCGGAGGGACCCCCACACACCGGGCCGCTCTCCCCCGGGAGCGGCCTGATGGTCTTAAAGTGATTCCCCTCGTTAAAAAAAAAAAAAAAAAAAAAAAAAAAAAAAAAAAAAAAAAAAAAGTAGTAGTACTGACATTCGGCCATTTACACCGGACGATCATTTAGAGTATAGTAATTGTCTTTTAAATCTTATTAGTATAGGTTAAGGTGACTGAATAGACTTAAGTTTATACAACTTTTACAAATATTATTTTATTTTATTGACTTAGATTAAGAATATTAGACATATAAAACTTTGCAATTTCATCCTATTTCCCTGACTGTGATACTAGACGTAAGTTTTAAACTTTATAAAAATATTCAATTTAAAACTGCTCATTATAACTTGTGATTTTATATATATTATACTTGCTTTTTCGTCCATCTTGTCCGTCCACCCATCCAAGACCAGGTCCTCGTCGCAACAAGTCCGCTAGGCACGTGGACAGTGGCCCGCCGACGCCTGGAGCCGCCGTTGGCACGGCCCGCAACCGGAACACACAACCTCCTTTGCCGCCACCGGCGTCGGGTAAATTGTGTTTTGGTGGCGGGGCTCATAGCTCCGGTTCTAGGGGTCGTAGAGCCTTGCGGTCTTCGCCATTCGACTCGGGAAGACGAGGGCTTGCTCGAGGGTGCCAGTGAACGCCTGCAGGTAGTCCGAGAGGCCACTGCAAAGAAAAAGTAAGTGGGAAAATAGGCTAAATTAGTAAATAAGACTTAGTAATAGGAACCTGTGTGACATACCTCTCCTGACTAGCGGTGCCCTCCGTCTCCGCTGTCGCCGCGCCGTCTCCTGTGACTGCAGGACTCGCCGTAGGTGACCTAAAACAGAAAATACAGGGATTTGGTTAGTTGGTTAGTTGACAAGCTGTCTATTACACCAAATTAGCTTCAGTTGACACTGTACAGGTGCAGTAGCCTTAGAATAGTATTGTGACGGCCATTTACACCGGCATAATAACTGACTGTGATTTAGACATAAGATTTAACTTTACAAATATTTTAATTTTAGTTTCAATTATCCTTCTTGACTCAATTTTAGCTCAGATTTATCTTAAATTAAATTGTTTAAACCGTTGTAATTATTTTGTACCTGACCAAGGTGACTTAGATATTATTTAATTTAATTTCATTTGTTTGTTTGACCTAATTTTAATTCAATTTACTGTTTTAATTGTCTTGTATTGTACTAAGTTGACTGTGATATTATTTTAATCTCATTTTAAGTTCATTTTAATTTTGTTCTCCATTGTAATTTAGTATTTTGACCCAAATTTATTTATTATTTTAATTGTTCTGTGCATTATTGAGTTGACTGTGATATTGTTTAATTTCATTTTATTTCATTATTTGTTTATTATTGACTGTGATACTAGACGTAAAACTTTATACAACTTTTACAAATTTTATTTTATTAATTTTGACGAAACTACTCCCCAAGATTACATACATACATAATACACATAGACATACATACACAAAACGAAACAGTAAAAAGGACACGCAATAACACACCCGACTACGAACAACTCTAGTCATTTTACTGAATTAGTTAGGCATTTTAATTATTTTAATCATAAAAATTTTAAATCCTTTTAAATTTTTCAATAGTTCTTTAGATATTTTAACGTGCAATTTAAAATCTGTGATACTTGTGTAGTCTATTAATTTAAATCATTTTAACCATTTTACAACTTCTACAAATTTAATTTTAACGTGTCAAAGTTAGTGTTGCCTTTAGAAAGTAGAGTAGAAAAAACTTTTTAGTGATGTATTCGAGTAGAGACCCCATTTGCCCCCGCCAACCTCGTATGAGCATGGACATAGGCACAAACATTGACAAGACTAGAGCTAACCCAGTCAGCAACAGTGTCCTGGCCTCGCCCCCCGAGGACAAGGACACTATTGGCAGTGGTAGTAGGCTGACGATGGACAGCCTCAGGCCGGCCATGGATACCCGCGACCTAGAGAGAAGAGCAGTAGAGGCGCAAAATAGGATAAAGGAGCAAATGGAGCCAAGAGGTACAGTAAGGTCAGTAACGAAAGAGAACAAGGTAAGGATAGCAGAAGAAACGAAGGAATTGGTGGAAATAGTGAAGGAGATGGTGGAAAGGAACAAGGCATTGACAAAGGAACTGGAGAGAAAAGGGAAAACAGACAAGTCCTACCCTGAAATACAGAAGAAGCAAGTAGTAAGGGAAGGAGGACAACAACAAGAAGTGAGAGAGATGCTGAAAATACTGCAAGAAATGCAGCAAGAAAATAGAGAAAGGACACAGCAGAAAAGCAAAGATGCAATGGAAATAAGGGAAATGAGAGAAGAAATGAAGAGACAGGTAGAAGAGACAGAAGCAATTAGGGAAGCGATGATGAAGGCAAGAAAGGAACAAAGAGAGGACATCAAGAAGCTAAGAGAAGCAATGGAGAAAATGGGGGGGAAAGCTGACGTAAAGAAGATAATAGAAATACAAGAAAGGATGGAGAAAGCCGAAGTGGATAGGAAGGAGGAAGCTAGAAAAGAGAGACTAAAAATGGTGGGAATGATTGAAAAAATGAGCAAGCAAGTGGAGCCAAGCAAAGGAACAGAGGAGATAATTGCGAAGGTAGTAAAGGAACAAAAGGAGGAATCGAAGAGAATAAAGGAAGCAATAGAAAGAATTGGAGAAAAGGCGGACACAAAGAGGATGGTAGAGGTGCAAGAGAGGATAGAGAAGGCGGAGGCAGAGAGGAAAGAAGAAGCAAAAAAGGAAAAGCAGAGAATAGAAACAATATTAGAGAAGATAAGCAAGCAAGCAGAGGAGAATAAAAGCAAGGAAGCAGAGCAGATAAACATAAAAGAGATACTAAGTAAAAGCAATAAAATAATAGAAGGAATTAGGGAAGATATAGGAAAAGGGAAAGAAGGAACGTATGCGGATGTGGCTAAGAAGAAGATGCCCCCCCCCTCCTAAAACACTACACTCCATAATAGTGAGGTCGACCGACGGGAGCAAAACGAGTGAGGATGTAATAGAGATGGTGAAGGAGTCGGTCGACAAGGAGGCAGGGGGGGAGTGGTTTGAGGTATCCAGGATAAGGAAAGTGAAGGGCCAGAAAGCAGTCTTTGGGTTTGAGAGTGAGGTAGAGGCGGAGAAAATGAGAGAGAGGTTGGGGGGGAAAGGGAGTCTACAGGCAGAGAGGGCTAAAAACAAGAACCCACTGGTGATAGTGAGGTATGTGAGGGGGGTTGAGAAAGGCAAACAGGTAATAGAAGGGATTAGGAGGGCTATGGAGAAGGAAGGGGAAGTAGGACTGGAGGCAGCAGACGTACAAATAGCTTACGAAAAGAAGACGAGGAACCCTCACGCGGCGCACGTAGTGGCTAGGGTGACCCCCAAGGTGTGGCGGCACCTGACAGTTGGGGGGACTCTTCAGCTGCAGTGGGGAAAGTCCACTGTAGAGGATCAGTCCCCCCTGATCCAGTTCTCCCGCTGTCTGGGCTACGGCCACATCAGACAGGCCTGTGAGGAGCGGCTGGACAGGTGCAGTCACTGCGGGGGAGACCACATGCGCGTCGCGTGCACGAAAAGGGATGAGCTGCCAACATGCAGTAACTGCATGAGGGAGAAACTTGCGGACACACAGCACAACACATTCAATAGCGTGTGTCCGCTGAGACAGAAGTGGGATAAAATAGCCAGGGCCAGGACAGGATATTTTTTATAGACGATAGGATGGAAAGGGGGGGAAATAGGAGTAGGCAACACGAGGTAATCGGGGTCGTGCAGAGGGGATTCGCATATGATACAGCAAGGAATTTTAAAACGGCATCCCCTCACTCCGCCTCGGTACTATCGGGGACGCTTCCTCTGAGCCGTAAGGCTCAAGAAGCCCCCCAGCTTTCTGAGTTAAAGTGCGGGGGACCCCAGGAAGTACCGGGGGGGGGGGGAGACGGGAGGTCGAGGGTGTCCTTGATGGAGGCAACCCATCCCAGCGGCTGTGGGGGGGAAGGGGACAGGGGAAAGGGAAGGAGCGGGGCGACCGTGCTCTCGCGCCATGACTGCTGTCCCGACTCTTTCGTCACTCGGCATGAACGCAGTTTGACGAAAGTAGAGCGGGATAGCGGGTACGGGAGCGGGAGCAAGGCCGCCACAGCGGGGGGAGAGGTAGAGAGAGGGAACAGCGGCTGTCGATGGGGTATGGCGGCTTCACTGCCTGCCTCCAAAATTACGAACGAAAGGACACCCCGGGGTGTGACTGCGACCCCAGCGATGAGGGGGACATCTTCCATGTCCTCCTCAAATACCCTCAGCACGACGAACATAGCACAGACACACAAAAACAGTGACACAAACATAACTGTACACAAACACAAGATGAGTAATTTGTAACTGTGATAATAGTACTAGGATATATGTGTATTTTTAAAATGTATGTAATTAGTTTAATTGTTTATTGTATTTAAAGTAAGAAAATCTGTATTAGTAAATAAGTATTTGTAACAAATAAAGATATATAAAAGAACGACGCGCAAAGCGCGGAAAAGAGCAGAATAAATAAAGATACAGTAAAAAAGGACCTGAAACAAATCGGGGAGTTAGTAGATAGATCTGGGGGGACGACGGCCGGCCCACCGCGGTCGGAGGTAGGCCCACTAGGTCGCAAAAAAAAAAAAAAAAAAAAAAAAAAAAAAAAAAACCTAACCCAGTTTGAGTTTCGCGCTCCCCCGGGTGACATCACTATCCCCATACTTAACCTTAGCAATTTTTCTAAATTTAATTTTTAATATTTTAACAGTTTATTTCGACCTAAATCATATCGGAACGTGGAAAGCGGGCTTCAAATTATATGTGTTAGTGTTTGTGACTAGATTTAACGTGTAAAAGTGGTAAAAACTTCTGACGGGAAGTTTGTTTACATTTAGTGTGAAACACGCGGAGTGTTCCAGACGCTCCCATGATATAATTCTTCATGTTAGAGGCTCTATTTTTCTTAGCAGGGTTTTTGTTGTGTTGTTGTATTTTTTCACCGCCGGGGGGAGCTGGTATTGTCTCGGGGGATTCAGACAGGTTCCTTTTATTTAGTTGCTGGCGATGGTCGGTCTTATTAATGCTGAATACTACTAATTTATCGTATTTTATATAAGCATTATTGCCTGCTTCTTTTTCCTTCTGTAGTTGAACTTGTAGTTCTTTGCGTTTGTTCAAGACCTCTATGGGATAGTCTTCCTTTATGTAGTACGACGTATCCTGTAGGCAAGATTTGTTTTTCATAACCTTGAGCTTGAAGCCCACCGTAGAGAACGTTATTACAATTGGTCTTATCTTTTCGCCTTTTTTTCCTAGTCTTCTGATGGCTTCGATGTGAGATCTGTCATATGGGAGTTTGAAGTAGGTACCTAAGTGTTTACAACGTCGATCATCATATCTTCTAACTCGTGGTAGGATCTTTCGCGTTCTTCTACTCCAAACATGACTAGGTTTCTGCTTCTAATTTGTCTTTCTAGGCTCTTTATTTTTGTGCTTTGTTCTTCTAGCTTTTTCTCCAATATAGCATTTTTTTGGTCTAAAATGTTGAACTTCTCGTTAATATTATTATTTATTGTGCTTTTTATATCTTCCTTCATATCCAATATATCTTGTTTTTGTTGTACCATATCTTGTTGCATTTTTAATAACATTTGTTTTATTTCATCCATGGTATATGCACTAAGCGACCTCTATTGGGGGAATGCTGTACTAAATAGATGTGCACCAGTTCGACTGATCGTGGAAACAAGGTATTGTTATATGTAGTGGTTGGTGGTATCAACAAAAAGCGCTAGATGGCAGCACCAATATTGTCTCAGTAATGTAAATGAATACTAATAGATGGCGCTGCTAATCAATAATACAGTTCTTTGTGGTTGGTGGTATCGACAAAAAGCGCTAGATGGCAGCAGCAATATTGTCTCAGTAATGTACACGAATACTAATAGATGGCGCTGCTAATCAATAATATAATTTGATTACTGACTGGCCCGTCCCGTCCTCCGGGACGGCGTTTCCGGGCGTTCTCTGGCCTCTCCTGAACCTGGTGCTGCGACTCCCGAGGAACTACGAGCTCGGAGTCCGGAGTTATAGCCGCCGCAAGTTTGACAGCTGTCGAAATCGGCGGTGTGGCGACTTGCGGCGGGTGTTCCTGCCGGACCCTCGGGAGACGGAGGTCGGCAGTCGGTTTGGGATCGAGGCCGGGATCGTCCCCGACCTGGTGGTGCATCCCGCATCCCTGTAGGTCTAAGGACACGGGAGATATCACGACCGCAAAGTGCCGCCAAGCGGCACAGCTCTGTGGGAACAATATTGTGAAAGACAAAAATCTAGTTTTTAGTTAAAATAGTGATCAAAACGGACAAATATAGCAGTAAGTAGATAGTTTAAGTGCTCAGGGACACATATATATGCAAAAACAGTTAAATAAAGACCTATTTTAGTGAAAAACAGTGAATTTTAACTTAGGAACATTGTTGTTTTGATAAATGTATGAAGAAAACCTTTAGGCCTCAAAAGTGATGAAAAACAGTTAAATAGACAGTGAATAACACATAAATAGTATAAGACAGTGAGAACAAACTTTATTATAAACAATTAAATAGTGAAATAAGCATATATAGTGAAAAAATTGGAATTTTAATATAGGTTGCCCCGGGACCACCATTGTATGAAGAAAACGTTTAAGCTTCAAAAAGTGATAAAAACAGATAAATAGACAGTGAATAACACATAAATAGAAACATACAGTGCGAACAAACAATACTATAAACAAATAATCAACAAAAATAGGCATATAAAGTGTAAAAACTGGAATTTTAATATAGGTAGCCCCGGGCCACCATTGTAAACAAAGAAACCAAACTCAAACTAAAAAGACTACATTTAGTGTTTAATTAGAGACAAAACAAACAAAATAGGCAGTGTTTAGCAATAATTTACAAAATTAAACAAAATTAGACATATAATTTCTTAGAAAACAGGACAAAAACAGTAAAATTGCAACAGCTTATAAACAGTGTATAGGTACTCTAAGTAGTGACTAGAAAGTGACTAGAAGTGCACAAATATTGTGAAAACTGGTGAAAAGACATTATAAGTGACACGCACAACCCCCCCTGGACTCATCCAGACCAACCCGGAGCACCCAGCCACTTAACACACCCACAAAACAAATTCCACAGCGTTTGGGCGAGGAAACCAGTATAACTGGACCCCCGCCTAAACCTGTGAGGCGTGATCCCGGTGCTCCTGGGGGACTCGGGGACCGGGGTGGTGTGTGTAACGGTAGCTCGGGAGGCCACCAGTGTGCATACCGAGTACCAGCGCGACCAGACGTCAGAGACCCGAGCACGACCCTCCGCCCGGCCTGCAGAGGGGTCAAGCCTTTCTGGTTTCACAACTTAACAGACAGGAACAAAAATTTTATTTTTACATTTTTCTGTTTAGACCATCGTAGCATACAGGAATACACCTCCGCGACGTGCCGACCACCTGGACAGGCGTGCTACACCCTAGACCACCAAGGTTTTTTCCTGCCAGAGGGACCCGGTGCTGCTGGACTTACCTCCACGCGACGCGCCGACCTTCCGGACAGCTCTGCGGGTGACCACGGCTGCTGAAGCGTCTCCGAACCGCACCGACACCGCTCCGACCACCATCACCGGGACTTACCTGGACGTCCGGAGCCGGAGGAGAGGAGCCGCCGACCGCCGCCGCCGCCCGCCCTACGCCGCCCTGTCCGCCCAACCCCGCCCACTCCTAGTCTCGGTCGGAACGAGTCCTGTGAGTCCAACAGGACCGAACGGCAGCGACCCCGCGACGCCTGGAGCCGTAGCTTGCATCGGCCGCGGCCAAAACACACAACCTCTTTTGCCGCCACCGGCGTCGGTTAAGTGTGTTTTGGCGGCGGGTCACCTAGCTTCGGATCCAGGGGTCGTAGAGCCGCGCGGTTTTCACCACTGGACTCGGGACGACCGGGACTACTAGCCGGGCACCAGTGGTCGCGTGCGCATAGACCGAGAGGCCACTGCGGAAAAATTTTAAGTTTCCTTAGAATAAGTTTTTAGTAATAAGACATTGCTTGACTCACCCGCTCCATACTAGTGGTGCCTCCCGACTCCACCGTCGCCGCGCCGCCTTCTGTGCTCGCAGGAATCGCCGCCGGTGACCTGAAAAATAAGAAAAAGAGGGGTCAGTTAAGTAATTAGGGTAAGAATAGGATTTAAGACAAATACCGGGTCCATCCGACCGACATAACAAGAAAGAGCGCAAGTATACTATATTATCGTATACTTGTAACTGTAACTATAAGTAGCAGTACTGACATTCGGCCATTTACACCGGACGATCATTTAGAGTATAGTAATTGTCTTTTAAATCTTATTAGTATAGGTTAAGGTGACTGAATAGACTTAAGTTTATACAACTTTTACAAATATTATTTTATTTTATTGACTTAGATTAAGAATATTAGACATATAAAACTTTGCAATTTCATCCTATTTCCCTGACTGTGATACTAGACGTAAGTTTTAAACTTTATAAAAATATTCAATTTAAATCTGCTCATTATAACTTGTGATTTTATATATATTATACTTGCTTTTTCGTCCATCTTGTCCGTCCACCCATCCAAGACCAGGTCCTCGTCGCAACAAGTCCGCTAGGCACGTGGACAGTGGCCCGCCGACGCCTGGAGCCGCCGTTGGCACGGCCCGCAACCGGAACACACAACCTCCTTTGCCGCCACCGGCGTCGGGTAAATTGTGTTTTGGTGGCGGGGCTCATAGCTCCGGTTCTAGGGGTCGTAGAGCCTTGCGGTCTTCGCCATTCGACTCGGGAAGACGAGGGCTTGCTCGAGGGTGCCGCCTGTGCAGTGAACGCCTGCAGGTAGTCCGAGAGGCCACTGCAAAGAAAAAGTAAGTGGGAAAATAGGCTAAATTAGTAAATAAGACTTAGTAATAGGAACCTGTGTGACATACCTCTCCTGACTAGCGGTGCCCTCCGTCTCCGCTGTCGCCGCGCCGTCTCCTGTGACTGCAGGACTCGCCGTAGGTGACCTAAAACAGAAAATACAGGGATTTGGTTAGTTGGTTAGTTGACAAGCTGTCTATTACACCAAATTAGCTTCAGTTGACACTGTACAGGTGCAGTAGCCTTAGAATAGTATTGTGACGGCCATTTACACCGGCATAATAACTGACTGTGATTTAGACATAAGATTTAACTTTACAAATATTTTAATTTTAGTTTCAATTATCCTTCTTGACTCAATTTTAGCTCAGATTTATCTTAAATTAAATTGTTTAAACCGTTGTAATTATTTTGTACCTGACCAAGTTGACTTAGATATTATTTAATTTAATTTCATTTGTTTGTTTGACCTAATTTTAATTCAATTTACTGTTTTAATTGTCTTGTATTGTACTAAGTTGACTGTGATATTATTTTAATCTCATTTTAAGTTCATTTTAATTTTGTTCTCCATTGTAATTTAGTATTTTGACCCAAATTTATTTATTATTTTAATTGTTCTGTGCATTATTGAGTTGACTGTGATATTGTTTAATTTCATTTTATTTCATTATTTGTTTATTATTGACTGTGATACTAGACGTAAAACTTTATACAACTTTTACAAATTTTATTTTATTAATTTTGACGAAACTACTCCCCAAGATTACATACATACATAATACACATAGACATACATACACAAAACGAAACAGTAAAAAGGACACGCAATAACACACCCGACTACGAACAACTCTAGTCATTTTACTGAATTAGTTAGGCATTTTAATTATAAAAAAAAAAAATTAAAATTCATTTATTTCAGATAATTAAATCCATATTACAAAAAATATTACAATGTTAAAATTAAAATTACGAAATTATACCTAATAAAAATAAAATAATAATAATAATAATATAAAAATGTCACATAAAATAAAATGTCAGAAGAATAAAATTAAAGTCACAAAATCAAAGAATATTACACAAAAGAGGGACCGCTAGCGTGCAGTTGCATCCACCTCCTTAACATTGGCGAGTCCCACCGCTCGGCCAATACATTCAGGATACTGTTCGGGCTGCCACGCACACGTCTCAACAGCGAGGCACATCTTTTTCTGATGATGGAGTGAAAGTCATCAGTATGCGCCTCGGCGAACATACCGGACGCACTGCAAAAACGTGGCAACCCCAACAATATCCTAAATGCATTGTTGTACTGGACACGCAACGCCCCGTACGCCCGCTGCGTAAAGCCAGTCCACAAGCTGCATGTGTAGAAGGTCTGACAGTACGCCTTGAATAGCGTTATCTTTACTTCTCTTGTACACCGTGCGAACCTGCGAGCCAGCATATTGCACCGGACGGACAGTGCCCTGCGTTCCCTCTCAATATCATCATTGTCACACAGGTCGTCAGTAACCCAGTGGCCCAGATACTTAAAAGAACTGACCTTGCTAAGAGGCGTACCGCACAGAGCTATATGAGGAATCTGACTGTAACATTTATTGCCTGCCCTGAAAACCATATACTCACTCTTTTTTGCGTTGTATCTGAGCCCGTGAGCTTCCGCGTACGATTGACAGATGCACAGCAGTTTACGCAGAGCTGCAATTGATGGGCTCAGTAGCACCATGTCGTCAGCGTAACTAATATTGTTTATGCTTACCCCATCTATGGAACAGCCGACACCAGCACTACTGAGCTCATCCATAAGACGGTTCATATACAAGTTGAAGAGGGCGAGCTCAACCCCCCCTGCCTCACCCCGCACTCCAACCCGTATACATCCGAATGTACACCCGCCCAACGCACCCTGTTTCGTTGGTTACCGTACCAGAATTTAAACAGAGATACAACCTCCAGTGGCACCTCCGTCTCACGTTGCATTTTCTCCCATAGCTTATCATAAGAAACCAGGTCGAACGCTTTTGACAAATCGAGATAACAAGCGTAGACCGGCGTGTCCCGACTGGTGTAATACTGAACAGTTTGCTTCAGGCAGAGGATAGCAGTCTCAGTAGACAGACCTGATCTGAATCCAAACTGAGCATCATGAACTCGAAGATGCTTTTCCAACTGTTTATCAAGCAAACTGTCCAGTACTTTCGCTATGACAGTAGCGAGGGATATCGGTCTATAATTAGATATATCTGATGAGTCACCTGTTTTGTTTTTAACGATAGGTGTCACCAAAGTGTGCATGAGTTTCTCGGGCAGATAACTGTGACTAATGCAAAGATTGAAGAGCATCGAGAGTACTCTAGGCAAGTGAGGCCCCGCATGCTTCAAATGCTCAATACTGAGACCATCGTGACCAGGTGACTTGCCTCTCACCATCTTTTTAATAACTGCAGCCACATCCTTGGCGGAAAAGCGGACACTCAGTGTGGTCGGACAGTCATCAGCAGTAAGCACCTGGGCAGCAGGTCCGAGCGCGGACTCAACTTTAAAATGCCGCTGAAAGGCACAGGCTATGTCGCGAGGGTTATGTTTCCCACCTACGCACACAGGAAGGGTCGCCTTAGGACTAAGCTTTTTTGTGTTTTTCCAAAAACCAGCGAAATCTTTCTTAGCATGATTTTCCGCAATCAAATTCATTTTAATCTGTGACTCATTTTTCTGGCAATAAGCTAACTTTGATTTAAAACTCTTTCTAGATTCGTACATATTATTATATGCATCTCCAGACTTAGGTTTTCCTGCCGAAAGCCACACCTGATAACAAAGTCGCGCCCTCCTGTGAGCGCCACGTAGTACTATTATTTATTCTGTGGCGCCACTAACATGCCTACTCCAACCAGCGACACACCTACGCTTTCTACGCTTCGTTAAACAAGTAGCCTTCGCGGCTTCTGTCAAAATATTAATTATTGTGTCATACATTTTATCCAACAACAATCTGTGCTCGTTTAAATCACACATACCGTCTGCACAAAATTGAAAGTCAGGGGGAAAGTCCATTAATCTAAATTTTGAGTTACAAATACCTAAATACTTTTCAATCTGTTCCAAGTCCCTTTCACCCCATCTAACAGTGTTATCAACTAAATCTGTTTGTATTTTAGGAATCGAGCAGGTAGGTTGAATGATATTAAAATCACAAGTAATCATTAAAGGGTAATGATCAGACCAGTACGTATCGTAAAGTACAGATGCACTTAATATAGTCGAACGCGCAGCGCCCGTCACTACACAGTGATCGAGCCAGCTGTGACTACCACTCGCACCGCACACAAACGTATAAGTATCTGTCGGCAGAAGCTCGACATCTATGCACGACCATGATTGTTCGAAAGAATAAGTCAATAATTCTGTGAAAAACAGCTTACCCGGATGAGAGTTGAAATCCCCGATTATAATCACTGAACTCGTAGGTACTGTTACCTTCAATGATGGCATTTAATTCACTCAGGCAATCCGTAAATTCACAAAGATTTTCACTCGAATTAGTAGGCATATATACCGTTATCACTAACAGAGCCCGATCGTCGCACACTATCCTAATTGCAGCGATGCGCACACTGCTGCACGGGATAACGGTCACGCTCGGAAATACAGCTGATCGCCACAATAACGCTACCCCACCATGCGGCCTTCCACGAAGCACACCTGCGGACGTATCTACCGCTGTCTTTCCAGTGAATGAGAATGCGTCGTCAATGTTACCCAACATTGGAATATCGTGCTGCAGAAGCCACGTTTCTTGCAATGCTATGATATCTGCCTGTCTACAGAGTCGTCTAACACAGTTAATTGATCTCACAAGGTTTTTACAATTAAACGATATTAATTTTGTTTTGTTATCCATTTATGATAATTTTGATTTATCAATATCTCGATAACTATGATTCACTGTACTGCGCTTAAAGTCAACGAACCGACGATAAATCACTCCATCAGGCCAAAATTCATCATTCAAAAACAAGTCAGTTTTACATTTCGGTACAAATAATTTAAAGGCATTATATTCTTTAGTCAATTTCATATTCATTTTTTGTATGTCAATATCATAGGTTGTTTTAGTAGATATATATTTCTTTATGTCATCTGAGGTCGTCGTCTTTGATACATTATAAATATAAATCGGAACTCTGATATCCGCAGCTTTAAAGTTCGAGTTGGTATCTACAACTGCTGTTCCTGTTTTCCCGAGGAACCGGTTTCTCAGACGTCTGTTTTGTACAAGTTTAAAACCATCTTCCTGTGGTTGCGACTTAAATTCGCCTTCCGTGTTTTTTAGAATGTCTGCAAAACTTTTTCTTGTGTCGTTCCGATTTATTTGTGTGTCATTCTCGCTAGCCGTGAGTATCAGTGCATCGCTCTCTGTCGGAACCAAGACAAGGGGGTGAACGGCAGCCGTTCGATGACGCATCACTCGGTACGCGGGAATCAGCTGTTGACTGCACTCTGTCTAAACATGAACCGTTAGGCACTCGAAGCGGTGATGATTTAGATGTACCCACATTTGAAAAAGTTATGCGTTTCTTTACTGAGAAATCGGTTAAGCTATCATTGCATATTGCCTGATGATTATTACACAAAGGCGATAATCCTACGGGACCACTTTCACAATCAAAACTCGTCAGCCCGGCGCGGGCGGCAGCCCCACCACGGTTAATGTTTACATTAGGATGGAAGTTGTTTACTATAAATTTTAATATTATTATTTTAATCATAAAAATTTTAAATCCTTTTAAATTTTTCAATAGTTCTTTAGATATTTTAACGTGCAATTTAAAATCTGTGATACTTGTGTAGTCTATTAATTTAAATCATTTTAACCATTTTACAACTTCTACAAATTTAATTTTAACGTGTCAAAGTTAGTGTTGCCTTTAGAAAGTAGAGTAGAAAAAACTTTTTAGTGATGTATTCGAGTAGAGACCCCATTTGCCCCCGCCAACCTCGTATGAGCATGGACATAGGCACAAACATTGACAAGACTAGAGCTAACCCAGTCAGCAACAGTGTCCTGGCCTCGCCCCCCGAGGACAAGGACACTATTGGCAGTGGTAGTAGGCTGACGATGGACAGCCTCAGGCCGGCCATGGATACCCGCGACCTAGAGAGAAGAGCAGTAGAGGCGCAAAATAGGATAAAGGAGCAAATGGAGCCAAGAGGTACAGTAAGGTCAGTAACGAAAGAGAACAAGGTAAGGATAGCAGAAGAAACGAAGGAATTGGTGGAAATAGTGAAGGAGATGGTGGAAAGGAACAAGGCATTGACAAAGGAACTGGAGAGAAAAGGGAAAACAGACAAGTCCTACCCTGAAATACAGAAGAAGCAAGTAGTAAGGGAAGGAGGACAACAACAAGAAGTGAGAGAGATGCTGAAAATACTGCAAGAAATGCAGCAAGAAAATAGAGAAAGGACACAGCAGAAAAGCAAAGATGCAATGGAAATAAGGGAAATGAGAGAAGAAATGAAGAGACAGGTAGAAGAGACAGAAGCAATTAGGGAAGCGATGATGAAGGCAAGAAAGGAACAAAGAGAGGACATCAAGAAGCTAAGAGAAGCAATGGAGAAAATGGGGGGGAAAGCTGACGTAAAGAAGATAATAGAAATACAAGAAAGGATGGAGAAAGCCGAAGTGGATAGGAAGGAGGAAGCTAGAAAAGAGAGACTAAAAATGGTGGGAATGATTGAAAAAATGAGCAAGCAAGTGGAGCCAAGCAAAGGAACAGAGGAGATAATTGCGAAGGTAGTAAAGGAACAAAAGGAGGAATCGAAGAGAATAAAGGAAGCAATAGAAAGAATTGGAGAAAAGGCGGACACAAAGAGGATGGTAGAGGTGCAAGAGAGGATAGAGAAGGCGGAGGCAGAGAGGAAAGAAGAAGCAAAAAAGGAAAAGCAGAGAATAGAAACAATATTAGAGAAGATAAGCAAGCAAGCAGAGGAGAATAAAAGCAAGGAAGCAGAGCAGATAAACATAAAAGAGATACTAAGTAAAAGCAATAAAATAATAGAAGGAATTAGGGAAGATATAGGAAAAGGGAAAGAAGGAACGTATGCGGATGTGGCTAAGAAGAAGATGCCCCCCCCCTCCTAAAACACTACACTCCATAATAGTGAGGTCGACCGACGGGAGCAAAACGAGTGAGGATGTAATAGAGATGGTGAAGGAGTCGGTCGACAAGGAGGCAGGGGGGGAGTGGTTTGAGGTATCCAGGATAAGGAAAGTGAAGGGCCAGAAAGCAGTCTTTGGGTTTGAGAGTGAGGTAGAGGCGGAGAAAATGAGAGAGAGGTTGGGGGGGAAAGGGAGTCTACAGGCAGAGAGGGCTAAAAACAAGAACCCACTGGTGATAGTGAGGTATGTGAGGGGGGTTGAGAAAGGCAAACAGGTAATAGAAGGGATTAGGAGGGCTATGGAGAAGGAAGGGGAAGTAGGACTGGAGGCAGCAGACGTACAAATAGCTTACGAAAAGAAGACGAGGAACCCTCACGCGGCGCACGTAGTGGCTAGGGTGACCCCCAAGGTGTGGCGGCACCTGACAGTTGGGGGGACTCTTCAGCTGCAGTGGGGAAAGTCCACTGTAGAGGATCAGTCCCCCCTGATCCAGTTCTCCCGCTGTCTGGGCTACGGCCACATCAGACAGGCCTGTGAGGAGCGGCTGGACAGGTGCAGTCACTGCGGGGGAGACCACATGCGCGTCGCGTGCACGAAAAGGGATGAGCTGCCAACATGCAGTAACTGCATGAGGGAGAAACTTGCGGACACACAGCACAACACATTCAATAGCGTGTGTCCGCTGAGACAGAAGTGGGATAAAATAGCCAGGGCCAGGACAGGATATTTTTTATAGACGATAGGATGGAAAGGGGGGGAAATAGGAGTAGGCAACACGAGGTAATCGGGGTCGTGCAGAGGGGATTCGCATATGATACAGCAAGGAATTTTAAAACGGCATCCCCTCACTCCGCCTCGGTACTATCGGGGACGCTTCCTCTGAGCCGTAAGGCTCAAGAAGCCCCCCAGCTTTCTGAGTTAAAGTGCGGGGGACCCCAGGAAGTACCGGGGGGGGGGGGAGACGGGAGGTCGAGGGTGTCCTTGATGGAGGCAACCCATCCCAGCGGCTGTGGGGGGGAAGGGGACAGGGGAAAGGGAAGGAGCGGGGCGACCGTGCTCTCGCGCCATGACTGCTGTCCCGACTCTTTCGTCACTCGGCATGAACGCAGTTTGACGAAAGTAGAGCGGGATAGCGGGTACGGGAGCGGGAGCAAGGCCGCCACAGCGGGGGGAGAGGTAGAGAGAGGGAACAGCGGCTGTCGATGGGGTATGGCGGCTTCACTGCCTGCCTCCAAAATTACGAACGAAAGGACACCCCGGGGTGTGACTGCGACCCCAGCGATGAGGGGGACATCTTCCATGTCCTCCTCAAATACCCTCAGCACGACGAACATAGCACAGACACACAAAAACAGTGACACAAACATAACTGTACACAAACACAAGATGAGTAATTTGTAACTGTGATAATAGTACTAGGATATATGTGTATTTTTAAAATGTATGTAATTAGTTTAATTGTTTATTGTATTTAAAGTAAGAAAATCTGTATTAGTAAATAAGTATTTGTAACAAATAAAGATATATAAAAGAACGACGCGCAAAGCGCGGAAAAGAGCAGAATAAATAAAGATACAGTAAAAAAGGACCTGAAACAAATCGGGGAGTTAGTAGATAGATCTGGGGGGACGACGGCCGGCCCACCGCGGTCGGAGGTAGGCCCACTAGGTCGCAAAAAAAAAAAAAAAAAAAAAAAAAAAAAACCTAACCCAGTTTGAGTTTCGCGCTCCCCCGGGTGACATCACTATCCCCATACTTAACCTTAGCAATTTTTCTAAATTTAATTTTTAATATTTTAACAGTTTATTTCGACCTAAATCATATCGGAACGTGGAAAGCGGGCTTCAAATTATATGTGTTAGTGTTTGTGACTAGATTTAACGTGTAAAAGTGGTAAAAACTTCTGACGGGAAGTTTGTTTACATTTAGTGTGAAACACGCGGAGTGTTCCAGACGCTCCCATGATATAATTCTTCATGTTAGAGGCTCTATTTTTCTTAGCAGGGTTTTTGTTGTGTTGTTGTATTTTTTCACCGCCGGGGGAGCTGGTATTGTCTCGGGGGATTCAGACAGGTTCCTTTTATTTAGTTGCTGGCGATGGTCGGTCTTATTAATGCTGAATACTACTAATTTATCGTATTTTATATAAGCATTATTGCCTGCTTCTTTTTCCTTCTGTAGTTGAACTTGTAGTTCTTTGCGTTTGTTCAAGACCTCTATGGGATAGTCTTCCTTTATGTAGTACGACGTATCCTGTAGGCAAGATTTGTTTTTCATAACCTTGAGCTTGAAGCCCACCGTAGAGAACGTTATTACAATTGGTCTTATCTTTTCGCCTTTTTTTCCTAGTCTTCTGATGGCTTCGATGTGAGATCTGTCATATGGGAGTTTGAAGTACCTAAGTGTTTACAACGTCGATCATCATATCTTCTAACTCGTGGTAGGATCTTTCGCGTTCTTCTACTCCAAACATGACTAGGTTTCTGCTTCTAATTTGTCTTTCTAGGCTCTTTATTTTTGTGCTTTGTTCTTCTAGCTTTTTCTCCAATATAGCATTTTTTTGGTCTAAAATGTTGAACTTCTCGTTAATATTATTATTTATTGTGCTTTTTATATCTTCCTTCATATCCAATATATCTTGTTTTTGTTGTACCATATCTTGTTGCATTTTTAATAACATTTGTTTTATTTCATCCATGGTATATGCACTAAGCGACCTCTATTGGGGGAATGCTGTACTAAATAGATGTGCACCAGTTCGACTGATCGTGGAAACAAGGTATTGTTATATGTAGTGGTTGGTGGTATCAACAAAAAGCGCTAGATGGCAGCACCAATATTGTCTCAGTAATGTAAATGAATACTAATAGATGGCGCTGCTAATCAATAATACAGTTCTTTGTGGTTGGTGGTATCGACAAAAAGCGCTAGATGGCAGCAGCAATATTGTCTCAGTAATGTACACGAATACTAATAGATGGCGCTGCTAATCAATAATATAATTTGATTACTGACTGGCCCGTCCCGTCCTCCGGGACGGCGTTTCCGGGCGTTCTCTGGCCTCTCCTGAACCTGGTGCTGCGACTCCCGAGGAACTACGAGCTCGGAGTCCGGAGTTATAGCCGCCGCAAGTTTGACAGCTGTCGAAATCGGCGGTGTGGCGACTTGCGGCGGGTGTTCCTGCCGGACCCTCGGGAGACGGAGGTCGGCAGTCGGTTTGGGATCGAGGCCGGGATCGTCCCCGACCTGGTGGTGCATCCCGCATCCCTGTAGGTCTAAGGACACGGGAGATATCACGACCGCAAAGTGCCGCCAAGCGGCACAGCTCTGTGGGAACAATATTGTGAAAGACAAAAATCTAGTTTTTAGTTAAAATAGTGATCAAAACGGACAAATATAGCAGTAAGTAGATAGTTTAAGTGCTCAGGGACACATATATATGCAAAAACAGTTAAATAAAGACCTATTTTAGTGAAAAACAGTGAATTTTAACTTAGGAACATTGTTGTTTTGATAAATGTATGAAGAAAACCTTTAGGCCTCAAAAGTGATGAAAAACAGTTAAATAGACAGTGAATAACACATAAATAGTATAAGACAGTGAGAACAAACTTTATTATAAACAATTAAATAGTGAAATAAGCATATATAGTGAAAAAATTGGAATTTTAATATAGGTTGCCCCGGGACCACCATTGTATGAAGAAAACGTTTAAGCTTCAAAAAGTGATAAAAACAGATAAATAGACAGTGAATAACACATAAATAGAAACATACAGTGCGAACAAACAATACTATAAACAAATAATCAACAAAAATAGGCATATAAAGTGTAAAAACTGGAATTTTAATATAGGTAGCCCCGGGCCACCATTGTAAACAAAGAAACCAAACTCAAACTAAAAAGACTACATTTAGTGTTTAATTAGAGACAAAACAAACAAAATAGGCAGTGTTTAGCAATAATTTACAAAATTAAACAAAATTAGACATATAATTTCTTAGAAAACAGGACAAAAACAGTAAAATTGCAACAGCTTATAAACAGTGTATAGGTACTCTAAGTAGTGACTAGAAAGTGACTAGAAGTGCACAAATATTGTGAAAACTGGTGAAAAGACATTATAAGTGACACGCACAACCCCCCCTGGACTCATCCAGACCAACCCGGAGCACCCAGCCACTTAACACACCCACAAAACAAATTCCACAGCGTTTGGGCGAGGAAACCAGTATAACTGGACCCCCGCCTAAACCTGTGAGGCGTGATCCCGGTGCTCCTGGGGGACTCGGGGACCGGGGTGGTGTGTGTAACGGTAGCTCGGGAGGCCACCAGTGTGCATACCGAGTACCAGCGCGACCAGACGTCAGAGACCCGAGCACGACCCTCCGCCCGGCCTGCAGAGGGGTCAAGCCTTTCTGGTTTCACAACTTAACAGACAGGAACAAAAATTTTATTTTTACATTTTTCTGTTTAGACCATCGTAGCATACAGGAATACACCTCCGCGACGTGCCGACCACCTGGACAGGCGTGCTACACCCTAGACCACCAAGGTTTTTTCCTGCCAGAGGGACCCGGTGCTGCTGGACTTACCTCCACGCGACGCGCCGACCTTCCGGACAGCTCTGCGGGTGACCACGGCTGCTGAAGCGTCTCCGAACCGCACCGACACCGCTCCGACCACCATCACCGGGACTTACCTGGACGTCCGGAGCCGGAGGAGAGGAGCCGCCGACCGCCGCCGCCGCCCGCCCTACGCCGCCCTGTCCGCCCAACCCCGCCCACTCCTAGTCTCGGTCGGAACGAGTCCTGTGAGTCCAACAGGACCGAACGGCAGCGACCCCGCGACGCCTGGAGCCGTAGCTTGCATCGGCCGCGGCCAAAACACACAACCTCTTTTGCCGCCACCGGCGTCGGTTAAGTGTGTTTTGGCGGCGGGTCACCTAGCTTCGGATCCAGGGGTCGTAGAGCCGCGCGGTTTTCACCACTGGACTCGGGACGACCGGGACTACTAGCCGGGCACCAGTGGTCGCGTGCGCATAGACCGAGAGGCCACTGCGGAAAAATTTTAAGTTTCCTTAGAATAAGTTTTTAGTAATAAGACATTGCTTGACTCACCCGCTCCATACTAGTGGTGCCTCCCGACTCCACCGTCGCCGCGCCGCCTTCTGTGCTCGCAGGAATCGCCGCCGGTGACCTGAAAAATAAGAAAAAGAGGGGTCAGTTAAGTAATTAGGGTAAGAATAGGATTTAAGACAAATACCATCGTCATCATTTGTCATCGTCCGTTGATTGTCGTGAAGAGAAGACGTGTGTTAATTTTTTCCGGAATATTTATTCGTGACGACAAACAAATTCAAACAAATTCGGCCCGTATTGCAGTATAAATTGACGCCAGATCAGCGTAGTGCGTAGATCGGCCCTTACTACGTTGCACCATTAAAAACACCTCGGTGCATCCCCGCTCACCCGCGAGTAAAGAGTGCAATTGAATTTTTCATCTCTCTCAAACTCGTGGCGGACTACGGTCAGCGAGGCGCGGGCGCACAGCTGATTGCGGTACACACTACCTGCCAACCTAACTACCCGATTCGAGATGAAGTGCTACGTATGTAATAATATCATCCCAAGACAGGACAAAACGTATGTTGTATGTAGCGTGGGTGATTGTTCTAAGTCCTATCATATAGCCTGCGTGGGAATAAGCTCGGATAAGCTAAAAAAGTCGACGTCTTGGACTTGCCCTACATGTACGACGAAGCAATCCAAAGCTGGAAATAATAACACTCCGGTTAGAAGTGCTTCTGAGTCCGTGGAAGTGGGCGATGTGCGGGAACGTCCAGTAGACATCCGTGAATGGTCCAGGGAAATGCGTTCCGAGCTGTTAGCTTCTCTTCGTGGGGACCTTTCGTCTTTGCTTAAAAATGCAATGAAGGAGCACCTTACCACCCTCACCGAAAAGATTTCCTCAATCGAAACCACTGTCAAGTACATAAGTACGCAGTACGATGATATTATGAAAATGATGACAGACAACAATGCACAGATTAAGTACCTGCGTGAAGAAAATGAGTCACTACGAGTATCCTTATCTAAACATGAAGTTCAAATTAGGCAACTGGAAGAGGAGAATGCTCGCCAACAACAGTGGAATAGGCTTCAAAACGTAGAGATTACAGGTGTGCCTGAGTCCAAGGATGAAAACACAATTGATATAGTTTTTAAAGTAGCCGAAAAGATTGGTGTTACCATCGAGGCGACCGAAGTCGAGTTTGCGCACCGAGTGCAGGCCCGGCGCCCACTGGCCTCGGCTGGCGGGCGCACGATCATCGTCCGGTTGCGCAACCGTCGCACTAAGGACAATACTATCGCTGCATCGCGTAAGACTCGGGGACTAAAATCGTCGGATATTGGTTTAGGAGGCAAAGTTAATAATATTATCTACATAAATGAACATCTTACTAAGTACAATAAGTCGTTACTTAAAGAATGTAAAGTAAAGGCCAAAGAAATTAACTTTAAGTACGTCTGGACAAAAAACTGTCAAATATTTACCAAACGCAACGACACTTCGCCACCTATACCAATAATTACGACACTGGATCTCGAAAAAATGTGCTAATTCATCATTTGCTTTTTACTTATCACTTAACTACAAACCTGCAGTCAGTGTGGTTCCTTTGTTTCCAAAAATTTCACATTAATAGTTCATTATCTTGCGAAAAACAACATGCACATACCAATCACTCAAATACTACTATAATGGAACTTATTATTCGCTCATTGATACACAGTATTGGAGTACCTTTCACATACACATATTATTATTATATCTATAAACGTTTAATATCATTCACAAATATTTTTCGTTTCACAACAGGTATGATTGAATTTGTTACTTGTTTACAAAGTAAAACCTTATGTTTTCCGTTACACTTAAATATCAACTACCCTTATTTATCAATTTATAATGTACGCATCCATAAAATAATTATCACTATCGATCATTTTTTATTAACTGCAATAAACTATATTAATTATTTGTCCCACTCTTTAAAATGATAATCTCACATAATAAGCAACTAAAAGTATATTATCAAAATGTGCGCGGCTTACGTACAAAAACGAATGAATTGTACAATAATTTTTGTTTAACCGATTTTGACATAGTTTTTATCACTGAGACATGGCTTCACGACGGAATTTTGGATTCGGAATTATGTAACCTTGACAATTTTAATGTATTTCGTAATGACCGCGGTTCTCTAGGTGGTGGTGCGATGATAGTATGCGCGTCACGACTAAATGCGCGCGCTAGGCCTGACCTTGACCGCGACGGACTCGAATGCATCTGGTTATCAATACCTGCACGCTGTTTAGGTAGTTCGCGCGACTTGCATTTGTGTTGTACTTATATAACAGGTAACCGTGCGCTTCCTAGTAAACTTTTACAACTCGGTGATTTGATAAAGCTTGCTTTCGATACACACCCAGTGTATGGGTTCGTAAGTCCCACACACATATACTTAGTTGGGAAAAGATTTGGGAAAAGATTAGGGATCGATAAATCAAAGCGCCCGTGACGAAGGTTGAATGAACACTAATTTATTGAAATAAGGTAAAACGTGAGTAGCCGACGGTGACGCGTGCAAACGCACCGTCAGCGGAATGTACGTTCACTGTACATCTTGCCCTCTCAGATAAGGGGGACCGATTACACAACAATAACAAATACTAAAGATAAGAGTCTTATTTTGATTATATCATGCGGGTATTTTACGCGAATTATTGGGCATCGGGGAAGTGCCCACTCCCACATTCACTTTAAGACGATCACTTGTCGCACACACATTATCACACGATTGGGCTCGTGAGTCCAATGGTTGTACATTATTAACACATACACTTTCACATGATTGCATCTCAATTTGATCTCGTGGATGCAATTCCGACGACGGGTCCGGCACCCGCTTAGGCTTCTTGCCCCATCTTACTCGAAGCTTGGAGATCCCAACGCATACTCCTACGATCAGAATGCAGGATATGACGACGTATAATACAGTGTAATGATGGACATCATGAACAGTCAGCTCCTTCAATGATTGTTCTTTCAAGTTGGCAATTTGAGTTGATAGTTCGTTCCATGTCTTAGAACTGTGACCTTCAAATTCAAATGATTTATCAGACACCGATGTATTGATGAGTGTGTTCAATATAGACACCTCTGGAACTTCAATGTCCGCACGAGTGTTAGTTCGACTGACGTAGTTGTTGTGTGCGTAGAGGCTAAACGCGTTAGTTTTTAGGGTACAGCCTTCCTCTATGCTAATAATGCCTTTGCCCTTCAATTCTCTGATAGCCATGCCAGATGAGCAATAAATGCGAACGTGGCATTCTTCACAGCACGCGAATAGCCAGTCATTGCTCCGGTGCAACTTGATCCAGGTATCTTCACACGACGTTATCTTTGTAACACACGTGGAGGTCTCCCGGCCGCCGCTTTGTAATTTGATATTGCAAAGTGATTGTTGTAATTTTAATTGATAAAGAGGCATGTTCAATGAACATAAAATAATATTGCTTTGTGAGATATGTAAACATGTTTGAAAGTCAGTTTCGGATAATAGAAAAGCAAGGTCTTTGTTCAGGTTGTAGGCCATATAAGGAAGTACTGGAATGATGCGAAATGTTTCAGACCCTCGAGTTTGAGGCACCGTCAAAATTTTGTCTAATTCGAAGAGATCAGTGCTTAAAAGTGGAATTTTGATTTCTATGATTAGATAATTCGTTACTATTCGAGCAGAGATTTTTAACAATTTGTATATATCCTTGATATTCTTCCCGTCTATAGGCAGCATTAAATCTCCGTGTAATTGACCTGAAATGATATTCATTTGTAGTTGTATCTCTTCGGGCAGTATTAAATGTGGGTCGATGTGTCCGTGTGAAATATCCGTTATAGTGTCGATTAGGGTTTGCTGCATGCGTCGTAGTTTGGATAGAATGATGTTTGCTGTTATGGCAGATGATAAGATGGTAAATCCATTTTCGGTATTGAGAACGACACGATTTAGTTCAGTTGAGGTATTTCGTATATGTTGCTCAATAAATGCGAATTGTTTTTTCATATAGGCTTCGTTTCGTCTTAAAATGTTGAATTCCGACTCCAACACTGAAGTTTGATTTTTTAATAGATTTTGAAGATGGTTTTCGTTAGCCGTAATTTTTTCTATGTCATCTTTGTATTGGTCGGCAAATCTCTCGTCTAGAACGCCAAATAACGTGTTTGCGAGGTAGCCAACGCCGTTAACTAGTCCTCTTTTCTGTCGATGAACATACGGATCCCTAGTAAGTATTTTATTGTAGTGATATAATTCGCTAATTTCATGATCAAGTTGTAGGAACATATTGTCGTAGTGGCTGGAGCCTTTGCTGTTTTCTCTGATGTGTGCTATGTATGTTTTTATATTAGTCACTCCTTGCCAATATGTAGACATATTGTAGTATACAATCAACTTCCAATCATCCTTTATGTATCTCAAGTTAGCTACTTTGTCAAAGAACAGTCCTTGGTTGCTCGTTATAGATGAAATATTTATATTATTCGGTTCTTGAGTTTGTTGATAGGATGGTGTAAAAGATAAACAAAGGAGAAGTAATGTTGTAATGAAGAAATTATTCATGAGACGCTTTGATCGACGTGTAGTTTGACTTGGTCTGTCTTGAGTAATATCATTTGAAGAAGATGGAGGCAAGGTAGGTACCTGTTGAGGTTGGTTTTGATCCCGTAGCGTATCACTTTCTTCCATTTTTACCGGAAGTGGAACTAACTTAACGACCGGGCGTTTCATAATGGTACCGTTTGTTCTTAGTGTGACGACTCTTACGAATCCGTCAGGACCGGGATGAAGTTCTTGTATACGTCCTAGGGCCCATTTACCCGGCGGTAAATTGTCTTCTTTTACAAGTACGACATCTCCTATTGTGAGATTTTTATTTGTTTGTCTCCATTTTGTTCTTGCCTGCAGTTGTTGAAGATACTCACTGGACCACCTTTTCCAAAAATGTTTGTTTATAGATTGAACAAGTTGCCAGCGTGTGGACAGAGTGATTGATTCTGGTTCGGTTTGTGGCCGAGACAACAGTGGTCCGCCTATTAAAAAGTGACCAGGAGTTAGATATTCGTCTTCTGGGTTTTCAGTTAGCTCGCAGAGTGGTCTTGAGTTTAAGCAGGCCTCTATTTGGATAAGTAACGTTGCGAACTCCTCATAAGTCAACTTTTGGTCGCCCATAACTCTCCGCAAATGATATTTAGCACTGCGTACGGCTGCTTCCCATAAACCACCTGCATTTGGCCAGCAGGGTGCGTTAAAGTGCCATTTGATGTTAAACTCGGAGAAGTTGTTAAAGAAGTTCGAATTTTCTAAATTTCGAGTTATTTCTCTATATTCCTGCTTTAATAGACGATCTGCTCCTGCAAAGTTGGTTCCATTGTCGCTGTACATGTCGGAGGGCGCACCCCTTCTTGCACAGAATCGGCGAAATGCTGCTAGAAATGTGGGGGCTGACAAGTCGGAGACTAATTCAAGATGTGTGGCTTTCGTAGACAGGCACACAAAGATAGATATGTATCCCTTGCACGTTTTTACTCCACGACCTTTGTTTATTTTCAGCTCTACAAAGCCAGTGAAGTCGACACCTGTGTGAGTAAAAGGTCGCGATGGGGTTACCCTGGGACGAGGTAGATCTCCCATGATGTGGCAACGGGTTTGACTGTTGTAGCGTCGACATTTAACACACTGTCTTATCTGACATTTAACTGTTCGCATGCCGGTAATTATCCAAAATTGATTTCTGATGTATGATAAAGTTAACCTAGAGCCGCCATGTAACGTAGTAATGTGAGCTTGCTGTATTATGAGATATGTAAGTCGACTATGTGAAGATAAAATTATGGGATGTTTTGCTTTATCTCGCAGATTCGAATTGCACAGTCTTCCTCCCACTCTCAAGAGACCCTCGTTGTCTATAAATGGATTTAAGCTCATAATTTTGCTTTTTGAATGTACTTGTCCCGTCTGTTTAACATTATTTATATCTTCTTTGAATTCACTCTTTTGAGTAGCCTTTATAATGTAATTAAGTGAATTTGTAAGTTCTTCTGACGATAGGTATTTGTAGCGTATCGGGTTTTGTTGCTGGGCGCGAGCGCATGTTGTGAAACGGAATACCCATCCGAGTATCTTTGTAACTCGAGTTATTGAATTATATTGATGTAGTAGTTCGCTGATAATTGTAATGTTATTGTCTTGTAAAGTAGCGTTCACACTTGCCTTTTTCTTTACCTCTATTTTCGGAATTTGATAGGTTTGTTTTTTGGATTTTGTTGGATCAAATGATAATATCCAGTGGGGACCACGCCACCACAATGTGTAATCTGATAGTCGTTGCTTCGATAATCCACGTGTTGCGCAATCAGCTGGATTTTCTTCCGATCTCACGTGATGCCATTTAATTGCCGGTATTACTGTTATTATCTGTTGTACTCTATTTGCAACGAATGGTTTCCATCTCTCGCATCCCCCATGAAGCCAGCCCAGTACAATCATGGAGTCTGTCCACGCATGGATTTCGAAGTTAATTTTTGAGAATGCATCTAAAACCTTTTTCATTAGCTGTGATAAAAGTAACGCTCCACAAAGTTCTAAACGTGGTAACGATATTTTCTTTGATAGAGGTGCTAGCTTTGTTTTTGCTGCAACTAATGTCGATGTACAGTCTCCTTTATTTTGTGTTATATAGTAGATTGCGCATGCAAACGATTTTTCTGATGCATCGCAGAACGCCGCTAAAATATTTTTATTATTTGTTTGACCTATGTAACGTGGTATTTTTATGTTTTCGAGGTCCTTGAAATCGGTCCTTAATTGTGTCCACTGTGCATGGGTACTTGTTGATATCTTCTCGTCCCATTTGGTGTCTGATGTCCATGTACTTTGGAATATGAGTTTTGCTCGGATTGATAACGGAGACAGCCAGCCCAAAGGATCGAAGATTTTTGATATGTCAGACAGAAGTTGTCGTTTTGTCGGGATTTCGCTTAAGTTTTCTTGATCAAAGTAGTTTATAAATGTAAATGTATCTGTAGTAGGGTTCCATTTGAGTCCTAGAGTTTTTCTTGATTCGTGACATTTAAACTGAAATGTTCCGCTAGATAGCTGATTTGCTGATAAATTACGTAATGCTTCTGGCGTATTACTTGACCATTTTCTTAAATTAATATCTGATGTTTGGAACATATTATTTAGTTGATTTATTAGCTTTATTACATCTTGTAGTGTATTTTGACCTGTCAGAATATCGTCCGTGTAACAACTGGATTCAATTGCTTCAGCTGCCATAGGATATTTGGAGGCTGTGTCCCTGGCAAGCTGTTTTAAAGTACGCATTGCTAAAAATGGTGCGGCCTTAGTGCCGTAAGTCACCGTAGTTAGTTGATATTCTTGAAGTGGGTCAGCTGGAGAGTTTCTCCATATGATTCTTTGCAGATGTTGATCGGTATCTCTGACGTACCAGCATCTGAACATCTTTTCAATGTCTGCGGTGATGACGTATTTGTAAGTTCTCCATCTCATGATTATAACTGACAAATCTTTCTGCAAGTTAGGGCCACTGTACATAAGGTCATTTAAGCTGTTGCCAGTTGATGTCTTCGACGAGGCATTGAACACTACCCTTAGTTTAGTTGTTTCGGAGTCCAGTTTAACGACCCCATGATGAGGTAAGTAGTATGGTTGCTGACGTTGCTGTAAGCGAGTGTCATTGACCGGGCGCATGTGTCCCAGTTGTAGATACTCCAGCATGAATTGTTTGTAACTATCTGTGAATGCTTGATTTTTAGTGAATTTTCTTTCTAATTGCTTAAACTGTGCGACTGCTTTGTCCTTTGATGATCCTAACTGATTTTGATATTCTGGTTTCATGGGAATCGCTACTTCGTATTTTCCGTTTTCCAATCGTCTTGTTGTTTGTTGGTAGAAGTTTTCACAATATTTATCTTCCTCTGTTGCAGTCGATTCTTGGTTATTAATGTCCTCGACCTCCCAAAATTTGGAGAGGTCCACTGTTTCTTGTAACATGACATGACACTGTAAAGTTTGAACAGTACCCAAGATAACCC
>CAUEGO010000115.1:0-22232 GCA_958496205.1 Idaea biselata
GCCGTGCTGCACGCGCACGGGGTCCGCTAGCGCGTCGCGCGCGAGCCGCTCGACGCGCCGCGGGAACGTGGCGGAGAACAGCAGCGCTTGGCGCTCCGGCCGGACGTGGTTGCAGATCGACCGGACTTGCGGCTCTGTACCGAGACACATAGACCATTAGCCTTATCAATAAACGTGGAGTTAGCCGTGTAGCCGCGGCATAGAAGAGGGCTACCTCATCTCTTCCAGACCCAGGGCTCCCGAGAAGGATGGAACTGGGAACATCCCCCGGATGAGAAGAAGAAAATAAACGTGGAGTATGGTCGGAGTAGTGAGGACATGGTTTGTCTTTATCCATGACAAGAACTTATGAAGTTGACAGACAAAAACAAAAAGTGTAGAGAAAAATTCGATTGAAACGCATATTTCAATTCTCTGTTACTCCGTTGGTCAGTTAAAGTACAGAAAGTAAAACTTACCAAAGCCCATGTCAAACATCCTATCAGCCTCGTCAAGCACCAAGTACGTGACTCGTCTCAAGTTGGTCGCTTTACACTTGATCAAGTCTATCACTCGGCCTGGAGTACCTACTATTATTTCAGCACCACCACCTGTAATAAAACAATATATATATATTGTAGGACGCAATCTAACAAACTATGGGTACTAGAAAACAGATAAACTACATGTCACACTTTTTTTAGTAAACTTTTACATGCGATACATATAGAATACACTCAGAACCAGAAACAAAGATTGACGGTCAGCATATTTTAGCAGTATTTACTTGTCCTCGGCGGAAACCGACTCCGCAACCTTCTGCATTACAGGCGAGTATTCGCCCGACGCATCATAGAGGTAGATTTTTTTACTGTAGGACTAATTAAGTTTGTTGTCAGCAACACCTAGGTAAATATGTTACATTGAAATGAAAGAAATCTAAGTGGTATCGTACCTTCTAATGCTTTAGTTTGCTCCCATTTAGAACCACCTCCGTAACAGCAAACGCAGCGTATATTGTAGACTTTCCCAAATTTCTTCGCTTCCATGTAAATCTTTTACAAACAGACAATTTTTGTTAAAAAAATTACACTGCATCGTGATTTAAGTATTGAGTGGTACTGGCACAAAAACAAATGGCAAAACGACTATCTCAATGGCAATAATGTTCAAGGCAATGGCAAAATGACTTTCGTTACCCATTTGCATTACCTGTTGTGCCAATTCCCTGGTAGGCGCCAGTATGAGTCCGATAGGTCCGTCGCCCGGCGCTAGCTCCTTCTGGTCCATGATGTGCACCAGGAGCGGCCACAGAAACGCGGCCGTCTTACCGGAGCCGGTGCGGGCGATACCTGGGGAGGAATAACGGTTAGTTGGTGCTTCGGGAACACGGCCTATGAAGCTCCAACGGCGGGCGAAAATTAACAAGTGGGTAGAAATATAAATTTTTTATTTGCTGAATTGAATTTGCTGAATTGTCTTTGGTAAGTGATGATCACACAATAGATGAGCATTTTGACTACTATCTCGCTTGATGGTGAATCAAGCGGACTCGTCCGATACGTAGACACGTATCGGACGAGTCCGCTTCGATTCAGATCAAGGGATGAAGAATACATTGCCAGCGACCAGCGCTGCTGCTATGTTTTTTTCACTAGCAGCAGCATTATGCTGAGGCTGCGCCTATTCGGGCAGCGCACCACTCTCTACGTATAATTTGTTTTTATTATTTTTATTGTGTCCATAATGTTATCTTTTTTTTATATTTTATTTCTTGTTATGTAGTTTTGTGCTTATCTAAATAGATCTATTTTCTTTCTTTCTTTATTGTGTAGTTCGTAACAAGTTACCAATAATATCCCGTCCGGAGAGCGCGGCCGGGATGCCGGCGGCCTGCACCGGCGTGGGCTGCGAGTACTCGGAGCGCCGCACGGCGCGCATCAGCGACTCGTCGAACCCGAAGTGCGCGAAACTTGACACCGGCGCCGGCGGCTCCGGACCGGTTATCTACAACAACATGGATTTGTTAGCCTTGGCGAAACTCTCTATTTAATATCTCTGCCTTGACACTGTAGCGCCGCCTTCATATTGGAATTGGATATAGGACATAATATGTGGATAAACGACAGGGTTGAATATAAGGAACGCATTATTTTTCGAATCAGGCTCTTGAAGCGCCATCTAGCGTGATTTCTTTACAGAGACCCCTTCCGCTTCTCCTTTTCAGGGTTCCATAACCAAAGGGTAAGAATAACTTTTTTACTCTTTTACTACGAATCGCGCTGGCCCTCACGGCGTATAGGGAGCGTCCCCCGGGTGGCGGATGGGGGAATGGCTGACAGTACAGCCTAGCTACGCTGCCGGCTAAGTCCGATGGAGTCGCTGACCAAAGTAGGGTGTGGTCCTCCAGCAATATGGGGGTTGTGCGACGGGCTAACGACCCGGCCACGGAAAAAAGGATATGTTACGAAACCGACAAGAGAAAAAAGAAAACGATTCGATCCCAAACTTAACGACAACTGGCGAGGAACAATGGACACCCGATTAGCCACATGGAATGTACAGAGTCTGTATAGGCCAGGGGCAATATCGAGGAGATGATCGCCGAACCCAACATCATGGGAGAAGCCAAAGCCCAAAGACTTCGCTGGTTGGGCCATATTGAAAGGATGGGGGACGATCGTGCCGCCAAAAAGGCCTATCTTGGAGTCCCAAATGGCCGCCGCCCAGTCGGTCGGCCCAGATACCGCTGGAGGGACGCCGTGGAAGCAGATCTGCGCGAATTAGGAGCAGCAGAGTGGCAAGAGGCGTCCCAAAATCGGCAAAAATGGCGTTCTCTTGTGTCGGAGGCCAAGACCCACTTCGGGTCGCTGCGCCAGAGGAGTAAGTAAGTAAGTAAGTACTACGAATCCACTGTCTGTCTGTCGGTCTGTCATCAGGATGTATCTCATGAACCATGATAGCCAGACAGTTTAAATTTTCACAGATGATGGTATTTCTGTTGCCGCTATAACAATAAATACTAAAACAGAATAAAATAAATATTTGGATGGGACTTTCATACAACAAACATTGTTTGTGATAGTTGTACGGAACCCTTTACGTGCGAGTCCAACTCTCACTCGGTCGGTTTTTTTTATTAACTCACTTTAACACCCAAATTCTTCTTCAGCTCCTCAATCTGCAGTATGGTCAACTTTTCAATATCCTCGTGTGGAGTGTAGAAGTTCTTCTCAAATGGTTCGTACTCAATCTCCGAGTGATCAATGGGTGGGAGGGGGTCAATGAACTTCTTCTTTGGAGGTGCGATGGGGTTGCCATCTTCATCGTATTCTATATCTTCTTCTTCTTCGTCTGCATGGTTTAGTGGGTTATCTTCCATGTATCTGAGAAAAATAATTATAGATAACTAGCTGCGCCCTGCGGTTTCACACGCGTAATCACGATCCCGTGGAATCGTTGGGTTCAAAAGTTTCAGTTACTTTCCATTATGTTCAATATGCTTAGAAGCTAGCATAGTTTACCTTAGAAAAATAAAAGTAATATGTGTGTGTGGGCCCTTAAAATTTAATTACAGAGAGTTTGATACAAACAAAGTTGATTAAAGAAAATCTACTAATCTTAATCAATTAATCTACCTGTATCTAATTGATTTAGGGTTAATTTATACTGATTTTACAATATCTACTATATAAAAATAAGTCGGGTTTTCCTTCCTGACGCTATAACTCCAGAACGCACGAACCGATTTCCACGGTTTTGCATTCGTTGGAAAGGTCTCGGGCTCGGTGAGGTTCATAGCAAAAAAAATCAGGAAAAATTTAAAAAGAAAAGCTGGAAAATCAAAATCAAACTCAGCGATGACGTATGACGATGACGTATGACGATGACGTATGACGATGACGTATGACGATGACGTATGACGATGACGTATGACGATGACGTATGACGATGACGTATGACGATGACGTATGACGATGACGTATGACGATGACGTATGACGATGACGTATGACGATGACGTATGACGATGACGTATGACGATGACGTATGACGATGACGTATGACGATGACGTATGACGATGACGTATGACGATGACGTATGACGATGACGTATGACGATGACGTATGACGATGACGTATGACGATGACGTATGACGATGACGTATGACGATGACGTATGACGATTACGTATGACGATGACGTATGACGATGACGTATGACGATGACGTATGACGATGACGTATGACGATGACGTATGACGATGACTTATGACGATGACGTATGACGATGACGTATGACGATGACGTATGACGATGACGTATGACGATGACGTATGACGATGACGTATGGCGATGACGTATGGCGATGACGTATGACGATGACGTATGACGATGACGTATGACGATGACGTATGACGATGACGTATGACGATGACGTATGACGATGACGTATGACGATGACGTATGACGTATGACGTACGATAAATAAAATAAAATTTTTCCTTTTCAAATATAAAACAAAAAAAAAATTTCTTTATATTTTAATCACCAAACGAAATGTTACATAAAACGAAGCCATCTGGTGGCGAAACGGAGTTCGCCTGGTTTTCTAGTTTTTAATAAAATAGAATAAAGGACTTACTTGTAATAACTCTCCTCATCATCCAGCTCATCAATGTCTCCCCGAGTGCCTCGCCCGGAGTCTCCCTTGGCCGCATTCTCTTTACTGGCCACCATGTCTTTGGCCGCTTGCTGCTCCAAGCCGGCCATGTAGGCGTCCAGGGGGTCTTCTTCATCTTCTTGGTTCTGCTGGGAGAAATAATTAGTATTGTATAGTAATCCCGGATTGAGTAAGATCCTGGTTCGAATCCAGCCCTGCGTCTATTGTGCGTTGTGTTTTTTGCAGAAGTATTGTTTCTTTAAAATACTTCAACAATTAGTAAGTTCTAATAAAAATTCCCTGAGGAGCTAATTAGCGTAGCTGCATTTGCCGATCTTGAATGGTTGTGCAGGTTAAGCAATGCTTGTCGTGGTTATTACTTGGATGGGTGATTGATATTGTGTGTGGCAAACAATCTTTTTTTTTAACTCTTCCATGCTTCGGAAGGCAATTTAAGCAGTTGGTCCCGGTCGTTATCTTCGATAAAAGTTCTTAGGTGATGTTAGAGGCCTTAGGGCGACATGAAAATTCTTTCACTGGGTGAGCGTGGTGTAGCTCCGAAAGGAGAATAGAATTTTTTGGTGAGAAAAATTATGGCTTGATTTTATTTTAAAGTGTTTCCCACACTTGGATGACTAGCCCAAGTGAAATGTTAAGATTTGTGTACACATATTTTGCTATAAGCTGTGTTTTTGTGTGTCAAGGTTTAGATGTTGTTATTCAAAATAAAGGTTTACCTTAGAAGTAGAGGCAGCCTCGTATGTGGGGCTGCCGGGAGCAGGAATGTAGGCCAGAGCTGGTGTCGGAGGCTCATCGTCATCATCAAAATATCTGGACAGATAAATTGACACAGACTGGAATACACTGGGATAAATAGCAAGCAGGAGTACAAAGCAGTACTAGTGTAAAGTATTTCCCAGCCAGGCTTGGAATATGTTGCCAAATACAAGCAACATTTTCTCATAACAAAATAGATGCTAAAATAACAATACAATACATAATGTCTGTTTTCATGATATTTTGAATGTGAGAACATGTTTATTATGTTTAATTGATATTGCCATCCTTCATGATGATACCAGTTACATCCCTCTCGGGAGCCCAGGGTCGTTTGACACAGTCACCTGACCTGACCATACCATACTGTTAATAGATTTAGCATCCCTCCTTGCAACAAACGAGACTGAAAAGCCTCATAACTTATTTTGTTAACCTCTGATAAAATGACATCCATAGCAAGTGAGCGCACCACTGTAAAAGCTGTTTTTACCCTGGTTCCAATTAGATTCCTATTGTGTTACTTAGATCAACAGATCTGATCAGAACAGATTGTGTTACTTAGATTAACAGCATATGGGGAGTCTCGTAAGAGGCGGGAAATCATTTAAATTTTAAGTTTGGAAACAGTAAGATTATAAAATCAGTGTAACACTTACTCATCCTCGGTTTTGGCTCGTTTCTTTCCCAATGATCCCCAAGGACCAGTGACGGCGTTCTGAGTTATGGAATTCATGGTGTGATAGCCTTGTTTCGACAGCCCGGCCGAAGGTGGAGGCACGGCGTGCATGGGCACCGATGGAGGAGGCACCGCATGCAGGGAAATGTTCGACGGATTACGCTTCGGCATTGTAAAACCGGCGAATCCAAACCCCTTGCCTCCACTGCCACTCATTTTTGTTAACTGACACAAACTTTACTAATATTTTTAGCTAGTTTAATTATATTTACAGCTCACACCTATTTCGAAGTACAGTTATTGTAGCACAATTTATTGGAATTCGTCTAATAAAATCACGAATTATATTATTTTGCTAAAATCTCCGATATCGCATCGACTCACGATCGACATTCGACATGATGAATGAATGATTTTGGTTTGATTGAATGAATGATAAAATTACAACAGAGTCTAGCTGTTTTAGTGATGGGCTGTTGGGACGGCGTTATAGCTTGAAAAGTTACGGATATTTAACGGTTTTTTTTAAGTCAATTATGTCAATGACAATGATTTGAATCACTTGAGTTTGACAGAACCGAAGCTGTGACTGACTGACAGAACTTGTTTGTTTTCATGAAAAATTAAAAGTTATTTTTTCACACATTCATTACGACTTTTCAACAGTTACATTTCAATTTGAAGTTACAGTAAAATAACCCAAAATGTATTTCAAACTGTGCGTGTTTATGTTCACGCTGCTGACGGTGACGAACGTGGAGGCCGCTCACAGCTACGATTTCGGAGACTTCGTGGCCACGGTTCTAGGGCTCGGTATCGCTGTAATTGGTATCCTTGCGTGTTTGGGCAATTATGCGAGACAGAAAGCGAGAAACGAATTCATATAAGACGCAATTTGTAAGTAAATGTACGCAGTTTACAAGTATTTGTACCTAGAACTTCCTAGTAATTTTGTAGTTTCCTTTTGTTTACCAATGTTTGTAAAACAAGTAGCCATGTCCCATAGCTGTACCCGAGTTATTCCCGATCTTATGAAAAAAATGTATAAATCCTTTCTTAATGATTGACTGCATCTATATTTATCTATATCTTTAGCCTATTAGTAACTCTTTTTAGAACCAGGACCCACCCATACTGTCTAACTTGTTGTTAACTCAGTTTGAGCAGTACATTGCTGCCTTGAGGTAGTCACTGGTGATAACCATGGTATGTTGAAACAGTAGTGTATTGCATAGTGTCTCAACTTGGTTATGAACAAAAAAATAAAGTTGCTGTTAACTCGTGATGATGCCTACCTCATTTCCATAACTGGTATATATATTTGAACAGGTTTTTTTAACTTTTTATGTACCAACTTATTACAAAATCAATTTGTTATTTCCAAATTAAACAATCTGGTTTTAATATAAAGTTTAACATGTCTTTATCTATTTCAGATCTTACCTTCAGTAAAAATGTAAAAAGGGTGAACACCATCATGATTACCTAAATGATACCCAACAATATAAGTATTTTTGAAAATGTATTCCAAATTAAAAGACAATTTTATTAAAATTGAAAACTTTTCAAAGTTTATTATATAGACTGTACTAACAAACTTCTAACTAGCTTATTTTAATTTTAATTATTTATATAATTTGGAAAAGTGAAGTTACAGAAATAATTCAGTGGATTTTGGATTATAAAATTTATCAAATTTTCATCTGTTTTCATGATGTTGTATTGAAACTCATTTTTCCAGTTTTAATTGTGTTGCTTTTATTATATGAATCATTTATCATACATTTTGAGATCTTTACAGACCACTTCTTGACCTTTTTAGTCTACTCCTGAGGAAAGGGTTTGTAAAGACCTTGCTACATAGGGTGATGATAAAATGCAATATAATAAAGCACAACAGGATTAACTGGAAAAATGAGTTTAGTAATAAAATTTGTTTCAAGACAAAATATCAGTAAACATTATATTTAGATACCTATTGTTTTTCTACAATTATCTCATAACTGAATAATATTATAGTGTAGGTAGGTAAACTAAATAAATACTAGATGTAAGGTAATGTTGTGTTTTCAATATTTTTCTTTTGATTTTCTTTGCAGTTTATTATAGATTCTTATAAGTATATTCTTGTATCTGTATGTAATAAAAAGTTGTAATTTGGAGTTCCGTGTTTTCATTATATATAAACTTATTTACAACAAATTATTATATACTTATCCTATGTATTATTTATTTACTACTAAAATAGTCCATTCATTTTCTAGGACCTTTAAAACATATGCCTAGTATGTAGTTGCTTAGTTTAGGGCAAGATGGCCTAATGTGCAAAATCCTTCGATTTATATAGTAGACAGAATATTCTTCAAGACTTCAACTTAATAATTGATTTTATTCTATATTGTTTACTTTTTATTATAATAATAATAAGAAGCAGAACTCTCTAAATCTAGAGAAAGAAAGAACAATAAGTAAATAATTTATAATTAAAAAGAAATTCATTTCATCCGCACACAGAACAACAATCATAATTAAACTTATTACATGATATTGTTAAAATAGTCACTTATTTTGGTATTTATATTAACTTATTTGTTTCTCTAAATCTTCTATTTCTTTTAGAATGTCTCCTTTTTTAGACATTTTCTCCTTTTGATCTTTGTCAAGGTTATCAAGAACCCCAGTTTTGAGTTTTTCCTCTAAGAACTCTATTTCTCTGAGTTTCTTTCTGAAGTTTTTAAGGCGTTTGGAGGGGTCCAAAGTGGCAGTGTTGGACGGGGATGGGGCGCCGAACGTGGGCTCTGTTATCTCACATTTAGCAAGTTTATCTGCAGCTTCCTCCACAACTGGAAAATAAAAAAATACACTATAAGGAGAATATAAGGAGTACTCTTGTATAAGGGATTCTAAATTTGAAATGAGGATACAAGAAATCCCAGGGATGCAAATTGTTGCTTTTTATTATTTTATACCATATTCTCCTTACATGGGGCATGCAACTGTCAGTATAATATAACTAAATAATATAAAATACACTACTTAACAGCTAATATTTTTATATTTTAAGGACTTTTTCATTGTATGAGAATATGGTTTTTGAAAAGTACCCTCTTTCTATTGAAAGTGATAACATTTTATGAAGTGTAGATGAAGTCAAACAAACCTGTCTTCTTTTTCTTCTTCTTTTTGTCAACAATGACCATCCCTGGTATCGGCTGGATGACATTCTGTCCCTTTTTATTCTTCTGAGGCTCGGCCAACTCCGGAGGCAGGCCTACAGGGAGCCCAGTGCTCTGTCGAGCTCGGAACTGCTTTCCCTTGCTCTCATACAGAGGCACCTCCTCCTGGGGAACGTAGCCATCTTTCACACGTCTTGGCTTCCTCCAAGTCCCATCAGGCCGCTGTGTGGCCGGTATAAACTTACAACCTGAGATATAAATATACTGACAATACATTTCTCTACCTTCCTACCCAGTACTAGTTTCAAATGAGACAGAAAAAATAAAAGAAGTCTTGTGTTCGGAAGATTTATTACAACTTTCGCCGTGCAATAAATGCTTGGATGCACGGAATGTGAAAAATGTCGCGAAAAAATTCTCGCGATTTTTCTAAAGAACTCTAGTGTAAAAATAATGTATTTGTTACCTTCAGCGTCCAGTTCATATGTTGTTGTGGCCATTGTGTGTCATGGATTTTAGACTACTAATGTTTATATAATTGCAAATTCGCTAAAACTTGTAAAAGAGCTTCGCTTTGTTATTTTGTTGCTATTTTTAGTGCACAACAAAATCCATTCCGCTTGACACAAACAAATTGACAGCTACCTGTCAATACGTAAAAGCCCTCCCTACACCATCGACAAGTCGTTGGCCAGTGTTTTCAATAAGTCAACGACACAATGTTCATTGAAAGTTGGAAGAATGGGGTTAGAAACTAAAAGGTCGAGGCAGGTGGCGCTAGTGTGGCACGGCCAGATGCCGCCAAACTTCAACTGTGATTGCATGTGTCTTTAGCAATTTTATGAATTAAAATATATTCAACGTGGAGTATAATCCAATTAAAAGGGGAGCTGAGAAAAAGGAATGCGTCTACTAGCGGAAAAAAAGCTGCTTTGACTGAAAGGTTAGTAAAAAAGTGCATTTTAGTGTTTGTTTGTTATGTTTTACAAAAAGGCTTTGTACTGATTTATATGTTGAAAATATGTAAAAACCCTTTTGTAAAAAGTACCTACATGTTGAGATAAGTATACGTGCTTATTTTCGGGGTCGTACGACTTGTAATTTTTATGATTTTATTAAAAATAAGTCTTTGTTTACAAATGGTTGACAAGGGTATTTTTTTCATGGATTTTCTATGTTTTTGTTTTAGGCTAGAGGCGTACGACAGAAACAGTATTATTGGAGTCGAAGAGGAACTCGATGACGAAATTCCTGAGTTTCCTGATATAAGTCACTTTGGAGATGTTAACGGTAGCACCAATTTACCACCGCTCGGCTGTCCAAACACCACATCCAAGAGTTTGCGGAGAGGTTTCAAGTACCTACCACCCAAAGGTCGTCTGTTATATGAAAGCAGAAGTTTGGTTACTCTTCGTGTTGCCTTTGAACGAAACTATGCCTACTTTCATGTGCAATGCAAAGCACAAATGAAGAAACTACTTTACATAGTTTTATTGAAAATAGATTGAAATGGCACTATAGAAGTCAGTTATTGTGAATGTGCCGCTGGAAGTGGTTTGTAGGCACATTGTAAGCACATCTGTTTGTGTAAAGTTTGGTGTAAATCTGTTGCCCGGTCCGGCCTAGCTGACGGACACGATCTAAGCATAGTTAATAATAAATATTAGTCTAACTTTGCTATCTAGAGTCTGTGTACACAGGGACGTTTTGATACCTTTTTTAATTTTAGATTTTGATAAGACAGTAGTTTCACAGTAACTTTTTAACACATTAGAATGACAAATCACAAAAACATCTCAGTCAATCCTGAAGAAGAGACATGTAAAGGTCTCAAAACGTTGAGCGTTGAAACAATGCCTTAAGTAATAAAATAAACACCATGTGATTATAACCGAAAAATGTCTTTAATTTATAAGTAAAATTTCCTTCATTTCATAATATTTTCTCTAAAGTTGCAGCATTTATTATTTTCGGTTTGTATTCTGCTAGGTCCAGGTGCTGTATCTAAGCACTGTCTCCTTCTGCTTCTTTCTAGACGTCTGTTTAACCGTTATTGGTCTTCTGGCTTTATTTCGGTAATTACTTTGGTAAAAGAATTTAATTTAATTACTTTAGATGTAATTTGCTTGCTTATTTTATGGCAAGGAAGGTGTCGTCGTTGGCTGTTGGGCATAGCCAAAAAGGATATAAATAATCACATGGCCGTAGCCAACGGCCAACAATTGGTCAATAGTGTGTAGGTAGGCTGAGCAAATTCATTGACCACAGAAAAAATATTAAGGCGGGTCTACACACATTATTCGGAATCTATCGGTTTTTAATGTCGACGAAATAAGTGGGCAAAAATCCGAATTTATTATCTGTAGAGTTAACTTGAGATTAAAAAAAAAATTAACCAAAACAAATTTTATTCGAAAATCAAAAGTTTTTGGGATTTTTTGGAGGTTTCAAAAGATTCCACACCTTGTTTTTATTTACGGACTTTAGAAATACAGCAGCAATATGCCCAAACTAAACAGACGCAAACGCCTATATACACCAAATAAGAATCGAGTAAAACTTGAAACGACTGACGATTTCAGTAAGTGTACCGTTGAAATCTACCTGCCTGCCTTTCTCCTGTTAGTTTCAACCTATTGCATCAAAGGATGATCAAGGATTATGTACCTACCAATGAACTAACAATTTTTAATCAAAATGCATATTGTATTCACTCTTTGTCCCCAATCTTGTGGGGACTCCAGGCCTGACTTACTTTTATCAAACCTCCTAGAAATTTCAAGGTTTAGACCTAAGTTTATAAACTCTGGCTGTTGCAACTTGGGCTAAATGAACCGTTATTTTGTAGAAGATCTTATTCATTCATCTTTGTTGTCGTTTTTTCGTTAGAAGCTACACAAAAACTGGCTTCCCTATGTCCAAGGCTATATACAAAGCCAGTTATGATTCTATCAGATTTCTTATATTAAATTAATTCTACAGGACACAATGAGGTGTCCACGGCCCGTGGGAGGCTGAAGGGTGCTCTGATGGAGGTCCTGGACCCTCCTGCAGAAGAGGAATCTGATGCTGAGTCTTCGGAGGCTAACCAGGCCAAGAGTGCAACCAGGTACTTGGTGAAAAACTTCAATAGTATTCATATCACCGACTCAATTCTGGTGATGGTGATCTGTAATAACAACAGGGAACAAATAATATAATCTAATTTGTTAATTGTAATATGGCTCTTATATTCTAATATTGCTTAATTCTTAGTCCAAATAAATAAAATTGTAGACAGACGACAATAAATCTAAGATTAGCCTGAGTTAAGAATTTGACTCCCAGGGATTCCTTGCTTACATGGACAGCATACATCTTTACACTATGTATAAAACAAAATGCTAGAAAAAAAAATTGAACAGCTATAAAAACCACTTATTATACAATTGGATCCTTTTTGTGCAAAGATTTCTTTAGTTATAGAAAGATTTCTGCTATAACTAGGGTAAACCGTCCTAAAGTCGTCATCGGCCTAAAGTCGTTACTTTTCCGTTTAAATGCTCAAAAACATATTTTACATTGTATGAATGAGAAAGATTTTGATGCAAAAATTCTCTTTAGTATATTCCCTGTTGCGTAACATAACTACCAAACCGAAAGGTCAATGCTCCTGAGCTCAGTTGCACTCGGAACGTTGAAAGGTGCGGCCGTGTCAAAAAAACAATGTTTTTTAAGGTAAATTCACTTTACGAGCGCATATTGAGGTAAGTGTTTTTATTATATTTTACTACGTTCTGTCTATTGTTTTTACTTTTAACATTTAATAATTAGATCGAAGTACATTATCTCACATTGATTTCGCAATAAAAACAATTAATTTAATTAGATAAACGGGTGTTGGACTTGGGGACCGATTTTTAATGAAATATCTTAAGGTCGACACCAGTAGTCGACTTTAAGAAATCTCTCTAAATAGGGAACCTAATGTCGACATGCTTTTAAACCTTCTGTTATGTTTTTTTTAACAGTAATATACAGCATGATACTACCATTACCATTGGCTAATTACCCTACTTTGCGTAGCGCAGTCGGAAAAAAAACATTTTGTTGTCATTTTAATGCAACATAGGTACTATTTATTACCCCCTTGCCTATCATTTGTGTTAAGACACCCAAAAGCTTATTTGGTACAAGTTGCTAACTAGGTATAATTTGTAACACAGATAAAAATTCATCAGCAATGGCACCTGTAAAAAAGAAACCTATGAAAAAGACACCAAAGAAACCTCCAAAAAGAAAATTAATGAACTATGACAGAACAAAAATCAAAGATGCTATTGAAGCCATCAAAAGTAAAAGCCTGAGTATTCAGCGTGCTTCAAGAGAGTATAATATTCCAAGGAGCACCCTTATAGATAGGTTACATGGCCGGGTCGAAGAGAATACACTTAAAATGGGTAGAGACACGGTTTTGAATGAACTCGAAGAAAAAGAACTTGTGAAATGGTTAACTCAATTAGCGAAGAGTGGATTTCCAAGAAAGAAAAGCGATTTATTAAATACTGTCCAAAAAATTATAAAAGATGATGGTAGATCTAATAATTTTAAGGACGGACGCCCCGGAGATAAATGGTACAAATTGTTTTTAAAAAGACTTATTTGACTGAAACTGGTAATGAAAATATACTTTTGCATCCCAGCCGAATCCTTAATGGTGATGAAACTAGTTTTAGACTTTGCCCTCAAACAGGTAAGGTGATTGGTCCAAAAGGCTGGAAAAATATTTATGATATAAAAAGGGGCAGTGAAAAAGAAACAATTACCGTTTTACTGGTTTTTTCGGCATCCGGTGAAACTGCTACACCAATGGTCGTATTTCCATATTCTCGAAAACCACCGAAGGAAATTATAGAAAGTGCGCCATCAAATTGGTTTATTGGAATTTCTGAGAGTGGGTGGATGCGAAGCGACGTTTTTTTTGAATATATCGCAAACGGAGTTCACCAGTGGTTGAACGACAAAAACGTCAAAAGGCCTGTTCTTCTTCTAGTGGATGGACATAAGTCCCATTTAACAAAAGATTTGAGTAAGTTTTGCGATGATAATGGCATAATTCTTTTCGCACTTCCACCTAACACGACGCACATAATGCAGCCTGCCGACGTTAGTGTATTCAGACCGATTAAAAATCAATGGAAGAACACTGTCAAAGAATGGCAAGATGCCAACCCAAACAAAAAAATAACCAAAGTTACCTTCTGTCCTTTGCTACACACAGTTTTACAAATGGATATTACAAACACAATCAAAAACGGATTCAGGAAGTGTGGATTATACCCCTTTAATCCAAACGCCGTTGACTATACTAAGTGTGTAAAAAATATTCAAGAAAATTTGTACAGAGAAAAAGAAGGCTTACCAGAAGATATACATATAAATATAACTTTGAAAGTTTTAGAATATTACGAAAAAGATTTGCATAACGAAGGTATTAATATAAATAAAATAAAGAAAATTATCAAAAAAGATAGTTCTGATATTGCGATTCAAAATAAATGTCCGATTTCGGATCAAGAAGAGCTCGATAGTAATAAAACCTTACATTCAGGATCAGATTTATCTTTAAGTATACTAAACATGAAAGATATGAATAGTTCCTTGACTTGTGAAGTCGAAAACTATACTGTTAACGATGAAGGTGTTTTGGAACCGGCTCTGAAGACTTACTCAAATCAATCTACTACGCAAAATGTTGAATTAACGTTCTTTCCACTGGTTGCGATGTCGTCTATAGATAATGAAATGCCTCCGAAAATATTTTCACCAAAAAATAATTTACTTGCCAAAATTAATCTTAACTCCGAAAGTTCAAATTCGAAAGATCTTAATTACAATATTGACGATGAAAGAGTCTCAAAACAGGTGTCACCAATTGCAGTATCAAAATATACGGATAGTTCAATGCACCAAATATCCTCTGAAGTTATTTCCTCAAATAAAATTGTAGTAACTGCTGAAATTCATCCTAATTTGGAAAAACGTGTCAAAACACAGTCGAATGATAAAAATGAATCAAAATTAAGCCTCTCGACCCAACAAGATTTTGATATAATTACTACAATAAACGAAAATGATACGCCCTTTAGGCCCATAAACGAAAATATTTTAAACAGATTAGACATTGCTTCAGATTTCGATTTCTCTTTGCCAGCATCTCCAACTAATAGCATAACATCTGAAAAACTATTGACACCATCCTCCCGCAGTGTAACACCAAAATCAAGTAAAATAAAAAGTTCTACTATATCACCTTCTTTTAGAAATCATTTGTTTGCGCCAAAAACTTTAAATTTTACAAATAAATCAAGAAAAAGTAAAGAAAAAATGCCTCTGGCTATTTCTTCAGATGCCTGGCGAACATACATAAAGGAAAAAGATGACGAAAAAGAAACAGTAATCAAAAATCGTGAAGAACGGAAGCTGAAGATGGCAATTAAAAAAGAACAAATAGCTAAACTAAAGTTAGAAGCTTCTCAAAGAAAACAAATCACTAAGAAAAAACGAACGACAGCAAAGAGCAGAGTTGAGTTCTCTCAAAGAAAAATGAGTAGAAGTAGTCAAAATAATGAAAATATATACGTACGTAATGCAACTCAATGTGCTGGTTGTGATGAAGAGTTAATAAGTGACGTGGAGGATGATAACTTAAAAAATATTGGCTGTGACATTTGTCCTAAGTGGTTTCATTTACAATGTACCGCCAAGCGCAACAAACACTATAAAGATGTGGCCAATGAAGAGTTTATTTGTCACCATTGCCTTGTACACTTATTGTAATTTATTTCTCTAGGTTTTTTTGCACTTTTTATCTCAAGTACCTACCTAATACCATTACCATTGTATTATTAAGCATTTACCTAATTTATTATCAGTAAGACTAATTTATATTAATCAAAAATAGCTTTCTTAATTAAGCGGTAAATAGTAGTTGAATACCAATTTAATTAAAATTAAAAATAGTTATAGCTATTCATATATCAAACTTACCTTTCTTCTGCAAAGTATAAATGCTACTGATTATTTAATTTCATTGTTTAATAAAAAACTTAATTTTTAGTTTAGAGCTCCTAATATATATAACTCGTATGATTCCTAATTTGTAACTGTCTTAGTAAGTTTCAGTGAGACTGATTTACTCGTATATTAATCAAAAATTGTGATTAAAAATTAATGTTAAGGAATAAATAGTAGTTAAGTAACAATTTTATTGGCAGATGCTAGATAATGTATAGACTTCTAATTTTCCTTTCACTGGTATAGTACCTATAGGTATTTGAATATATTTTTTTTATTTATTTGATTTTAAACTGTTTAAGTAAGACCCAAAAGTGACTGATTAGAAATAGATAAAAAATTGTGTTCCTATTACTTATAATAATTTTATAATCCGATTTTATTTAATTAGGTACCTACTTCATTTTTATTAAAAAATATCATGATTATAATAGTTGTTTTAATTTAAAATCAACGAATAATGATCATCCTGTACCTACACACATATTTTTCACAATAAACATAACGACTTTAGGGCAATCGCATATCGAGAATAGGGCAGGACCTGTCGACTTTAGGGCAAATTGGTGTCTGTCAACTAAAATTCACTTTACTGAAAAACCAATAGTAACAAGGCTTATTTTTGAATGCAATCTTAAAGCCATTGAATCTCTTTATCAAATAATACAGTACCCTCAAAACTTGACCCTAAAGCACAAAATTGACTAGCAATCAAAGCTGGAAAATGGTATAAAGTGTCGACTTTTGGCCGGTTTACCCTAATATCTTTTAAACTGTGCCTGCAATTGGAACCAGTAATTAATATTGTCTTTCTTTAATTCAAAGGAAACCAAGCGTAGAAGAGTTCCTAACAGACGAGGAAGCCAAAAAATGCATTCGCAAGTCTCCAGCGAAGCAGTCGTATGTACTGAAGCTGTTTGATAGGAGCGTAGACCTGTCGCAGTTCAGAGAGAACTCCCCGCTCTATCCCATTTGCAGGGCTTGGATCACTAATCAGCCCAAAGCTAATTATAAGGAGAGGTAAGAATAAAAATGCATGCTAAGTTTTAAGATAGATTTATTAAAAATTAAAACACATCAGATATATAAATATAAATAAATAAATTCTGTCAACAACACACAGCGCCATCTAGCCCCGTGGTAAGCGGCTAAGCTTGTGTTACGGTGACTAGACAACGGATATACTACATATATTTATTTTTCTTTTGTAAATACATACATATTATACAAAGAGTGATACCCAGACCAGACACAAATATTTATTTTTTAAGCATAAATACTTGCACCCGGCGGGAATCGAACCCGCAACCTTCTAAAAATACAAAAAGATAAAAATACAGTAAACGAAAAATTATCCAAATCAGTTCAGATGTCTTCTGAGTAATTGGGGATCAGAAAAAAAACCCCATTAATTGAGAACCCCCTCCTTTTGTTTTAAAGTAGTTAAAAAGTGAAACATAATCAACTTAAATCAAGCTGGCACAATGGGCGGGCGGGCTTATCGCTTAAAGTGATCTCGCCCAGAGAACCTTTGGATGTACAAGTAGTGTAGGAAGACTTAAGTAGCTGGACTGGTTTAATTGAATATTCAGCATCTGTGGTTTATTAATTTCATTAATCATTAATAAAATTCTATTAGGTACCTAATATATTTAACGTTTGTGTATAGTATAATAAATACTAATTTAATTACCTACACCTTATTCTAAATAAAATTAAAATTCAGCAAAACAAAAAACCATAAAAGAAACAGCCAAAAAAAGAATTAAAAAAATAAACACATTTTTTCATTACAATTTATAAATTCATTATTTCAAAGCTTCCAAACACATCAAAGTTATTTAAAAAAAATCGTCAGGTTTGAGCCAAAGCACAGTCCCAAACTCAGATATCAAGTTGTTATCTATCAAGGTCAAAACGTTAAATATGTTGTAACGGTTATTTTCGAGGTTGCGTTCGTCGGCGCCGTGGCTTAGTTGGTTAAAGCGCCTGTCTAGTAAACAGGAGATCACGAGTTCGAATCTCGTCGGGGCCTAGTCGAGTTGGCTTTTTGCTGGTTTTTTTTTTGTAATTATACTTTTATAATAAGAAATGAATATAAAATATTAGAATGGTGTATTTTTTATGAACTTTTTTAATTGAAATTATTTTTTAACTGAGCCCAAATTATTAGAGAGGTTGCGCTAGAAAATGTTATCTCTTAGCCAATAAATATTTACAAAAGAAAGAAAGAAAGTTTTTTTTACCGCGGTGTTTTTTTTCGATTAACTCTCGATCCCGCGGGAAATGTTGGCATGAAAACTTGATTACCAGGGCACCATGAACCTTTATTAACATTATACTTTTGGTGGAGCATTATAAAATGTAATTACCTACTCGTACAGTTTTAAAAGAGGTCATAGGCCGAACGCACTTTGGACACGTTTTCGTCCGAATTTCATACAAACGCTAAGATACGGAGATGTACGAACAGTCCCATTCTATCAAATACTATGAAAGCGCGCAGACTGCAAAGCAATTAGTCGTACGTATACTAATTCGTATGCAATCTGCGCGATCCATAGTATTCTTGAAGGGTTGTTCGTACGTTAGCGCACGAATAATTTCGGACGAATACGTATCTAAAGTGTGGCCGGCCTTATGGTACCGTGTTGATAACGTTGTTTTTGTTAAAATTTAATGAGTGAATAAAAAAAAACCGGCCTAGTGCGAGTCGGACTAGCGCACGAAGGGTTTCACAAGACAATCACGTTTGTTGTTTAGAAACCCCACTTAAATATTTATTTTCAACATACTGACAGACAAAAGAAAATTTTAGAATCACACTACAATACGAAGTAAGACTTGATAAAGGGTGGTAAAGAATCTAGAGGGTTACTTCTGTTCCATCCAGTGCACCCCGGAAGAAGCCTGAACCTGAGGAGGACAGCGTGGACCTCCCGGGACCAGACGGATCTCCCGTCTCCAGGATACCAGGACTCCTCGATGAACAAAGGGCTGCCAGCAAAGACAACATTGACTTGAACCATGTAAACATTGAAGATCTATCCACCTTACTTCTTAGATATTACTAGGAGCGCCCCAGCGGTTTTTTTTTTCTTTTTTTAAATAAATAAATAAATTCATTATTAAGTCACCATGGTACGATCCTAGTTGCCTAGTATTAGAAGATATATATCTTCTAATATATAAAATTTCCATGTCACAGTGTTAGTTACCGTACTCCTCCGAAACGGCTTGACCGATTTTTATGAAATTTTGTATACGTATTCAGTAGGTCTGAGAATCGGCTACTATCTATAATTTATATGGCAAAACAACGTTTGCCGGGTCAGCTAGTATATATTATATATTTATAACTCGTGAATGGCTAAACCGATTTTGCTGAAAATTGGTGGGGAGGTAGCTTAGAACAGGGAGAAGGATATGGGATACCCTTGTATCCCTTAAGTCCCGCGGGATGCCACGGGGCGCAGCTAGTTAGTGCTGCGGCGCTGTGTAATATGGTACTATGTGTTGTGGCTGCAGGAAGGAGTGGTGCCGTCTCGCGAGCAGCTGCTGCGCGGACACGCGGCGCGCTGGGCCGCCGTGCGGCAAGCCTGGCTCGACCACTCGCTCAACGTAGAGGCTAGGTCAGTATACACATTACAAGCCTTGTTGTTCTAAGTCTGGGGTTAGGTGGCGCTGTATGCAACTGTGGCGGACGCAAAGATGATGGCGCTAATCTACTAGTTCTGAATCGCTTTCCGACTTTCCGAGATAAGCTCCTAGCACTGAACTCTATAAATATACGCTGGAATTGCTATACCATACAAAATATCATGTGGGCGATCTCCTGTCCAGCGTACTTGTATTATGGAGGTCAGTGGCTCCTAGACAACTCCCGACGAGACATCTTGGGGTTGCGGTTTACTCTACGGGGCAAAAACACCTGCCAGGCCCCTGTTTCATAAAGCCGACAATCCGACTATTATATCAAGAACTGACTTATTTGTCAAATTGTCACGCTTAAGCTGTTTCATAAACGTGACAATTTTGTTTAAAAGCGATAGGTGAAACCGTGACATATTTTTAATTGTAGAAGGCGTTTCATAAACGCGACATAAGTCAAGAAAACGCGACAATTATGTCGCCGAAAATATGTCGGGTTCCGAGACAGAAGGGTAGGCGCCTGTCGCAAATGTCGGACAATTTTACAAATATGTCAATACGTCACGACAATTTTATGTTTCATAAAGCAGAATTGTCAAGTTTTTCCCGACAAATTGTCACCTGTCGCACAAAAAGTTTTATGAAACAGAAAAATGTCAAATTGTCGCGACAATTTGACTTATTTGTAAATTTTCCACCATGACAATTTTGTTGCCTGTCGGCTTTATGAAACAGAAAAATTGTCAAATTGTCGACATATGTCGCGCCTGTCGGATTGTCAGCTTTATGAAACAGGGGGCCTGGTGGAAGATCTTCCCTTTAGGAGGCAACTACACACTACTTCTTACCTCCAGACGACTGACAATATTTATTTATCGTTTTTTTAGATATGAAGCGACGCAGAAAGTTTTGAATCGGATCAACATTGAATATCTGAACAACCGATAGAATGGAAAATCTGTCATTTTGATGTGAATCTACATGATATAAGGTTGATTTTATAATACTTTTCTTTGTAACTTTCATTTTGATGTATATCTTTATGCTCTATGGTTGATTTTTATAATACATAATTTTCTTTGTAACTTTTACTGTAATATTTATGATATATAATATATCTACATGATATAAAGTTGATTTTTATAAACTTTTCAATTTATATAACTTTTAGATGATTTTCATTTGTACTTCGGAATCATTTATTAAAAACTGTAGTGAATCATGTTGATTTGTATTTCATAAGTTTTATTGTTTTAAACTAAAATCAATATTGTAATTTTGTCGATTTATAATGAATAAAGATTTGAATCGAGCTTGTTTATTTTTTTTCTTCGTTGCTGCGGTAAAGGCAGAGTGACCTCATTCTTCCTTCTCATCCGAGCTATGTTCCCGGTTGCATCCCTCTCGGGAGCCCAGGGTCTGCTAAACCCCAAATTAATTCAGGGCCGGCGCAGTAGGTAAGTCATCATTGACCAAACCTTCTGCAAATAGATTTGGCAATATTGGAACGAAGTTGTCAAGTCAAGTTTATTTACGGCCGGTCGCCTGCCTGACACCAACCCTCCTTCAGTTTTTTCGCAGTTTATCCAGTTTATCCGCCACCGCGCGGAGAGAACTTAAGGTTTGCTAGTCTCCCTCAGATCCCTTAGTCGCCTTTTACGACACCCACGGGAAGAGATGAGGCAGCCCTATTCTATGCCGGGGCTACACGGCTTCTTTCTCCACAATCTCATAAATGTTGTGACTGCAATGCCTGAATTCGCATGTCAATAACTTAAGAGAATTATAGAATTGTATATTAGTTCTTAACTAACTGATATATGTATGCAAATGAGAATTAAGTATTGTATTTGTTTTATTTACTTAAGAGGATAGTCTCCATTCGCTTTCTCCATACAAACGTAGTTTAAATTTTCCTCCCTGGAAAAAGACATTAGAGCAAATATGTTTATGCCATAAAACCTATATCTGTCATGTCATGACAATGCATCTACCTTTTTATTTATTTTTATTTTCTAATTAAAATAATAATAAAATGAAAAAAATAAAAAGGTAGATGCATAGTCATGACAGATATAAGTTTTATGGCATAAACATATTTGCTCTAATGTCTTTATCCAGGGAGGAAAATTTAAACTACGTTTGTATGGAGAAAGAGAATGGAGACGATCCTCTTAAAAAAAATGTTTTCTAAATAAAAAGTAATATCTATTTATTGCTTGCTTAGATATTTTTTGCAATAAACTAGCTGTG
>CAUEGO010000116.1:0-16273 GCA_958496205.1 Idaea biselata
AATGTCCTTTTTATATTTAATATAAATTGACAAATTTTCCAGGGAGTACACAGTACCGACACTTGACTGCATCCCAATCGAAGGTCTAGAGCCTCCAATGAGCAGAGACACAACATTCACTTCCTTCCTCGGAGGGCCTCAAAACGTACTACCTAATGGTAACCTTAGCTTCGCACAGACAAACGGACAGAAAGACGTTTGTTAGTTGTAGACACTGTTATTGTTTAGAAAGTTACTTTATTGCGTTAAAAAATTAGGAGTGTACGTTACATGCGATACATTTTTATACATATGTATTCTTCTAGTTTTGGACTCGGTTAATTAATTTACAAAGAAAATGGGTTTTATTTTTTATCTAGTTGTTATTAACGGCCTCTGAGGGGTGTCGGGCAAATACCCGGCTGCGACGCAGAAGGTTGCTGATATTTATTTATTTCAAATGCCGCCCAGACTTACAGTTTAGACACTAAAAGGTCTGGACAGCTAATAAGCTAGATATTGTTACCGCCGAGGACAACTATTATTTATGTTAACCATAAATGCTTGTTTTTGATTCTGAGAGATTTTTTAATGTAAGAATCAAATGTATGTTTAAAAAAACATTAATAGTGACGCAAATAAACACATTTGTATAAAAAAGTTCCGATAGCATTAGCATACACTCCTAAGAAAACATGCTTTACTTGCACTAAAGAAGTTGTAAGTTTTCTATTTAGTATAATAAATAAATAATGGAAATTCTACATTTCAACTGTAGGTACATAATAATTTTCTGATATAAAGTAAAAATAAAGGTTTGTTTACTTGAGAAACATTTGGCCTAAATAAAGATGTTACAGCCATAACGTCACATAAAGTGACAATAGGGTTGCGTAGAATCGTCAAAAAGTTGCGCGTTTGATAGCAGCATAGTTAAAATAAAATTAGTATTCGAGACTGAAATCAACCAAAGAAATGGTTGACGATAACATTTGTTTTAGTACTTTGTCAAAATAATTAACGCTCTGAATTTGTAGAGAGAACATCACAAAATATTGTGTTCGAAAAAATGTGTCCGAAATTTTGCAATATTACCAAAAATTGTAATCCTGTTTTTGAAAACATTTAAACTTTAAAATCTGCCTGGTTACTGAGGCCGTTTTTAGGTTAGACTGTACCTAGACCTAATCTATATTTTCTCCTTTAAAATGTTTTGGATAGCAAAATATATGAAAATATCGGAGGGAAGTGATCTCTAGATCTCTAAAAAATACCCATTTAGTACTAGTTTTTCAATTTATAAAAAGAAAAAATACCAAATATACTTTTTACAAACTTATTTATTAATGTATTTACCTAAGTACTTTTTGAATGTTATTATTCAATAGTTGCTTCCGATATACCCGTTTTTTAAATAATATACCTACATTATTAAAAGTACATATTTCGAGCTCAATACCTATCTAAATTTTGTATAGTCCCAGGGTTTCTCAAACTTATATAGTTCTGTGAACTTATAAATAAAAACAGTAAACACTGAAAGCTACTCAAGAGACGTTATTCCGGATTGAAAAACAATGAAAAAACAGATATTAGACATTTAAACTCAAAATAAAAGAAAAGATTGACATAATTTTTAAAATAGACGAAAGTTGTGCTACACGAGGTTAAGTTCATAAATTAGTATCGGTTTATTGGTTGGTTCTTGCCATTACCTAGATCACCTCGCAAATCCCCAGGGGTCCGCAAACTCAGTTTGAGAAACTCTGCTTTGTTCCATATTATCACCAATTTTTAGTAGAATTAGAAACATTAATTAAACGTAGATATCTAGTCATTATAGTCAAGTAAAGTAACGCCTACTTTAGCGCACACTAAAGTTAACTAAATAACTATTTTAAAAAAACTTAAGTAATATTTCAGTAATATCCTACTATTTTACTTAGCAATAAAATTGACCACATAAACGAATACTGCCAGGTTATTTAAAGCATTTATTCAGATTTTTATTAAGAATGTTTTGAAAGAGAAATAGCGATTTTTATGAAATTTTAACTAGTAGTAACTAAAGTACATAATAAAAATTGTAATAGGTAATATTAAATATTCTTAGTAAAATGCTCTATTGTTAATCTTAGAGTACTTTGTAATCCCTACTAATAGGTACTTACTACATAATTTAAATAAATGCAAAAGTTTGTTTACAAGGACTTTGATATAAGTAGACCGAATCATAAAAAAATATTTTGTCCCTGTTTTCTTTTATATTTCGAAAACCGCGGGGCTCGGTCAGAAATTTAGTTAGAGCTGTGATTTAGTTTTTTAATTACAAGAATTTTATGCCTTCCATTAAATCGGTTAAATTATTTTATCCTTTTGATCTCGTAAATTAGTTTCTATTTATATCTATAGCTTTAGTGTTATTTTATGTAAAATTTTAGCTATGTTACTTACATATAACGCTCAATTACTAAATGTTAAGATTGTAAGCATGTATAAGAAGAATAATAGTCTAAGTATTCCAAAAACAACGCGAAAAACGGATATTGGTCTGGGTGTCTCTTTGTAGATATAATATGACAATGTATGTATTTATTTGAATTTGATTCTTATAAATAAAACTGTTGAAAATATACCAAAAGTTAAATTTTAAAACTTAGCTGTTAAGGCTCCGTTCACACAAACCGGATCGGAGAGGAGAGCAGATTTTTATCACTTTTAAAACAGAGTTTTTGAGTTATAGTAATAAGGTTTATTTTGACATGTCACTTCTTTTAAGGTTTGCTCTTAGGCAATCTCAATAATAATATTATAAAAAAACCTTATTACAGTAATTCAAAGCTCTGTTTTGAACGTGATATAAAATCTGCTCTCCTCTCCGAGCCAGTCTGTGTGAACGGACCATAATAGTCATTTTTGTTTACTGAACTTTAGCTAAGGTCAATGTCCGCTTATCTCGCTACTTTTGAAATGAACTAGATGAATATAGTCCATTAGTTTACTGTGTATCGGAATTGTCGTTTCATAGGAACAATCATCACCAAATGACGGTTGTGTTTACGTTAATGAATTGAAATGTTTAGATTGATATTTTAAATTGCGAGATATTATTATGTATTGACTTAATTAATAGTGTTTTAATGCTCCATTACTGATGTCTGTTGGTTATATATCTAAATTATTGGCCAAATTCGATTGATTTTACTTACATAAAATTAAAAAAAAAATAACAGTGATCAATTTTCACCAAATTGCAATGTTAGGTAAGCCTAAAATGTTAGATTTTCCTAAATTGAAAATTAACAATTTTCTCTCAGAGACAAAAAAAGTTTGAGGACCTCTGATTTTAAATCCTATTTTTTTAATGAATTTTTGAAAAATTGCAATATCAACTGACCCTAAAATGAAAAGTAAGTAAGTGGTCTACAAGACACAAAGTTTAGGACCCATGATTTAAAATTCTACGTGAATTTTCACAAAATTGCGATACTAACTAAGCGAAAATCGAAAAGTAACAATTTAGTCGAGAAAAAGTTTGAGGGCCTCAGATCTTAATTCTACACCTAGATTTTAGATAAAACACCTAATTTTTGTTTTGAAATGTGTATTGTGAATATTCAAATCGAATTTGGTCGAAGTTCATAAAAGATCTCATATTGTAAGGAAAATGATTTCAAATATTTTTGGTTTAATAAATATTTTGTTTAAGCCTACATAAGTACCTACTGTTTGCATTTCATTTAATTAATTTATAAAGGTATCCTTATTTTTTACTCCTCAGATAAAAGGTTTAAATAACATAAAATCTAACACTAAACATTTAGAATCTACTAAGATTTATTGTGGAAGTGGTAATTTATCTTTTAGGACAAATATATTTTATCTGGAGATGCTCAACGAAACCCTTAAAATATCAAAAATTGATTTCCTTACAAACAGATAAAGGAACTTTTCTAATCGGTAAATAAAGTTACATTTTCCCGGGTCTTTATTTATTTTCTTACCTCGACGTTTCTACCATGTTACAATGGTCTTGGTCGCGGCAGGAGTCCCCTCGCGTGTGGGTGTAAATCGTGTGAATTTAAAAAGTTTATCGGTATATAATAAAATTAATAAAACAAATGTTATGTACAAGAGTTTATTGTTTATAAATCTTTACGCGATGACGGCAATACATCGTGAAATCAACACAAATCTTAAATAATGGAAGTCAAGAAGAAGAAGTTATACATTCTGTTGAAAACTTAGACCGCGTTCAGAGTTGGGTCTTCCGTACAAATTGTAATACCAAAATAATTTACAATTCTGATCATTACCCCCTTACTTATAAACAATGACTAAGTTTATGTAGCGTTTGTCTTTAACTGTGGCATGAAGTTTCAAAGTGAACAGACAGGGACAAACGTTACATAAACTTAGTCATCTTTTATAAATAAGGGGGTAATGATCAGAATTATAAATTATTTTGGTATAACAATTTGTACGGAAGATTCAAGAAGGGCGATAATCTTTTATTTTGTTTTTTACTGCTCTAGGCCGATCTACCAGAAATATTTTAAAGGAAAAATACATCTTCAAAAATTCGCGTCTTTGGGTCAGTACTACAGTACCTAACCGGAGCGGTTAATTTAAGAACATGTATGTTTCCCCTGTCTACTATTTTCGTCGAGACGCGAGTTCAAGCCTCGCCGCGAGTAAATTTTTGAAGATGTATTTTTCCTTTAAACTATTTCTAGCATTACTGTCACATTTTTACTATAGGGTCATTAGGTATTAGATAGTGTTTCTACATTTAGGGGCCGTTCAAGTATTACGTAAGCATATTTATTACAAATATTTACCCCAACATCCCCCTTGTCGGGAAAAGTAAGCAAAGCGCTTACCCCTTCCCCCCATGCTTATGTAAACAATTTTTAATTGAATGTATTGTTTTTTTAAATATTATAATTAATTATAGAGGAAATTTGGAAAAGTGAATACCCCACCCCCCTAGTGCTTACGTAATACTTGAACGACCCTTATGCATGATCTAAGAAAACATGTCCGAAAACATTTATATGAAGCATACAATGTATTTGCAAAGTCTAAGCTTCATCTTCACTAGCGGATACAGATTTCCTAGAAACGGGCGTGTCTGGTCGAGAGTTCCGGGATCCGGAGCGGGATCTAGATCCCGAACGGGATCGGGATCTGCTGCGGGATCCGCTTTTGGATCTGGATCGTGACCGGGATCCGCTTTTGGATCTTGAACGGGATCTGGATTTCGAACGGGATTTGCTCTTGGATCTGTAATAAACATGTTGAGATATTATATGTATACAATAACAGCCAAGTGCGAGTCGGACTCAAGTTTCGGGTGCCATCGTGACCAGGATATAGGCACCTGTCGCACATACATAAGTAAAGAATAGTTTAGTTTCGCTGGGCCTTTTTTCCACACTTAGCCTCACAAGTGGGCCATTGTACGTGATTTCTAAAGAGGGGTTAAGCAGTAAGACACGGGATCCTACTCCGGATTGGCAAATGTCACATGCCTTCGGACCGTGGTGAGTCCTAGGACATGTCGGTTTTCTCACTATGTTTTCCTTCACAGTAAGAGCGATGTTTTTAGCGCACATAACTGTTTCTTAAAGAAAAAGACATTGGTGAGCGGGCGGCCTGGATTCGAACCCACGCCTCTCGGAATGAAAGTCGGGGTATTTACCACTAGACCAACACAGCTCCTATCGCACATGCTTAAGAGGGTGGGTACTGTTACCATTTCCATACAAACATAATACCAAAATAAATTATTTAAAATTTAGTTTTCTACCTTAATATTATTATTATGTATTTATTTATTTAGTATCCATACTAGAGATGGGCCGACTAGTCGGGAAAGCCGACTAGTCGGTTGGTGCCGACTAGTCGGCAAATTATGCTGACTAGTCGGCAACTAACAATTTTGCAATAAAACCAATATTTATTTAGTTAGTAGTACAGTTTAGAAGGTGGGTAGTCAGAAAAACGTATACAAAACACGTCATAGCTTACATACATCATCTAAACATCTAAAATGTTTTAACTATGCCTCAGCTCCATTTTTTTATTTTTATTTCAACCATTTTTTGGAAGTTTCACTAGAGCTTTCGAAGTGCAAATTTATCCAAAAATGGCAACAACTAGCCGACTAGTCGGCAATTTCGGAACCGACAAGTCGGCTAGTCTGCTAGTCGGCAGAACCCCTAGTCGGCCCATCTCTAATCCATACAAACATAATGTTTGTATGGAAATGGTAACAGTGCCCACGTTCTTAAGTAAATAATAGGAACTGAGACAAAGCTCTATACAACGGCAAAAGCAGTATTTCTTAAGTGTGGTAAACACTTTAAGAAATGATATTTAGATAGACTAGACTTTAAACTTTTGAAATACACACGATTTATTAACATAGTTACATTTACCCGGTCTTAGTCGCGTATTATTTATTTTCTCACTTCAACGTTTCAACCATGTTATAATGGTCGAAAGACCCGGGAAAATGTAACTAGACTAGATTTGATTCAATAGACTTTTGAACATAAAAACCTTAAACCAATCTATACTAATATTATAAAGAGGTAACGTTGGTAACATGTATGTATGTATATTGGGGGTAATCTCCGAAACTACTGGACCGATTTCAAAAATTCTTTCACCATTAGAAAGCTTCATTCACCCTGAGTAACATATACTTTTGATCCCGATATTCCCACGGCATCGGGACTTACGCGGGTGAAACCGCGGGAATCTGCTAGTACAAAATATAAGTATTATATCCTTGTGTGGACCCCGCACCGTAACACAAGTTTAGTAGCTAGCTTACTATGGGGCTAGATAGCGCTGTAAGATGTTCACATAATTTATTTATTCTTACCTCGAACGTGATCTTGACTTGGATCGGCTCTTGGATCGAGATCCGCTCTTAGATCGCGATCTGCTTTTGGATCGTGAACGGCTCTTGGAACGAGATCCACTCTTGGATCGAGAACGGCTCTTTGATTTGGATCGGGATCGACTTTTGGATCGGCTCTTTGATCTGGAGCCGCTTTTGGACCTAGAAAATAACATTTACAGTTAAAATATACGGTAATTTTATATTTTATTAGCTGTATCCTGCGGTTTCACCTGCGTAAGTACCTGATCCTGTGGGACTTTCGAAGACATGCCTGTATCATATTATAAAGAACACACTCTCAAAGGAGATTGTTTACTTTCCCAGGGGCTCCAGACCCATATAGAAAATGCCCAAAAATAGTAGACGTGTCTGAACGGTTTTAGCACTATTCGATAGGCACATAATTGTAGTTTTATCCTGTGAAAACTTTTAGTTTTTATTCACCCTGGATGATGAGAAATCTAAATATTTATATTGCTGAAATCGAACCAAGGAGGTCGGGTAAGCACGCAAACTTTCGAGTCTATCGTAATAGAAACTCCTTTATGGATTATTTTGTCCTTTTGGTGTAATATGGAAGACGCAATGGCGGAGGCGGTAGTTCAGTTAAACTTTTAATTAGTACCATTTAGGATTCTGGGGTGAAAAAAATGCTACAAAATCGCAAAAATTAACCTCAAAAATTAAAATATATTTTTACAACTACATAACGTTCTGACACGGCGCCAAAACTGGGTCCATGAATGGGCATCCTCTTTTCAGCTCTCTACTATCAGCGGTTTAGGTAAGGTTCAGTCAGTCACTCAGTAAAAAACATTTTATAGTTATAGATTACGACCAACCTGATCCAACATTGCACGGGTTCACAGTATCTTTCTAATATTTTAAATGTGAAAGTTTGTGTGTAAGTAAGTAAATATAATTAACTTTTTAATTTCACACGATTTGTTAATCAAGTCGATTAGAACAAGTAATGATAGTAAAACATACCTCGATCTGGATTTACGTGACGCCGCGGATTTAGATCGGGATCTACCTCTCGACTTCGAACGACTTTTCGATCTTGATTTTGATCTACGATAAAAAAATAATACATAGAGTACATAATTATATTAAGTATTTTTAATTCAGACATTTTCAATTCAATTGAAATATTTATTTACAATAATTCACTAATTCCCAAAGGGAATATCTTCCACCCACAAAACCATCCATCCGACGATGTTTTGTTGAGAACTTATTTCGGAAAGAATGTTGTTGTGCGATTCAGGACTTCATACTAGTGATGCCATCTTGTAGGCGGTGCGCTACAACTCTAACAATAGGTAAGTCACACCACTATGCGAAAAGACCTGACCAATGAGGAGGAACACTAACTTTTTATCCCGGCAGAGGGCGTTTGTCGACTAATCTTAGGTTTGAATTAAGAACTGTCAAACAGGTGTTTTTTACAACTCTCGGCGCCAAATTGGCCATATCGGTCTGAGACCGAAAGAATAAAATAAAACTCGGCGTTTCCATTGGTGGAGGACTATCATCGAAAAAAAAAAGATCATCTGATGCCAGCGCCATCTACTTACAGCTTTGCGTGTGGCACCCCATTCTTAGAAAATACAATTTTATAAATTACTGCTTCTACAAATGACCGATCTACAAATTGACTGATTTTATAAATGACCGATTCTATAATAAGACCGATTTTACAAATGACCGATTTTTTGAGTTTTCTAACAGTAGTACTATACCTACTATGATTAGTATTCATGGCTAATGTCAGATTCTAGAAATGTCAGATGAGTTTAAAATATCTTTTGTAAAATAAGTCAATTATAAAATCGGTCAGTTGTAGAATCTGTCATATCATATTGTGAAATTGTACTTGTTGTTTCGTGAATGAGGTCTAGACCAAACGTTATTTTCGTATATTGGTGTGGCTCACCTAGTGTTAGAGTTGTATCGCAGCGCCTACTAGATGGCGTTACTAGTATGAAATCCTGAATCACACATATTTTTACACCAATTTCGAGAATCAGTCTAGACTAGACTTATTTATTTATTTGTTCACTTTCATCAAAACGATATACAATAAATTACAAAAATATAGCTAAGAACACTCGCGCAAAAGTCATCTATCAACCAAAAAAAACTACATTGAAATCGGTTCATCCGTTCGTGAGCTACGATGCCACAGACAGACAGACAGACACGTCAAACTTATAACACCCCTCTTTTTCCGTCGGGGGTTAAATAAAGACAAATTAAAAAGAAGAAAGAAAAGAAAAATCGTAAAGAATAAGATAATTCTCACCGATCGCTATCCGAGGCGGACACGATCCGCTTGCGGCCGCGCGCGGCGGCCGGGCTGCGGCTGCGGCTGCTCCCGCTGCCGCTGCCGCTGCGACTCTTGCTCCTGCTCTTACTGCGGCTGTTGCGCGTCTTGCGTCCCGCTCCGTCGCTGTCCGACTCGGAGGTAGATATGGTCTCCTTGGACACGATCTTGGCGCGTTGTTTCGCGCTGAGTTTCTCTTCCGCGGCTTTAGCGCGCGCTTTCTCGCGGCGACCGATGCCTTTTTCGCCCTGGAAGTTAAAGGTTAGTGTTGAATGTTGATGTGAATAATGTCATTTTCGACTTTCGTATGAAATAAATTAAAGCATACATGCTAAAAGTGTGCATATAAATATCATTATATCAAACTTTTTCTTGGTAAGTAATGATACACAGCAATAATTCTTGACTGTTATTATTAAATTTTGCTGTACATCTGTGCCTTTCCGTAAAAAATGTACATTTTTCGAAAGCCACATCTCCAAGTGAGAAAAAATAGTAAACGCCAGAGAAACAAACTCAATACATTCGTAAGGAAATAGCGCCAACTATCTATAATCGAACTGTGATTGGTTCGACAACAATAATTTAAGCCCCTCCATCCCTTCTAAATAAGTGACATATCGCAATAACCTTCTTCCGGAAGAACGGCGTTGGTCTAGTAAGTAGATACCGCGACTTTCATTCCGAAGGTCGTGGTTTCGAATCCTGGCCGACCGAGCACCAATATATTTTTCTTTAAGAAACATTTAAGTGCGCTATTAACATCGCTCTTATGGTGAAGGAAAAACATTGTGAGGAAACCTACGGCTGAAAGTCACGCAAAAAGGCCCAGCTATAGGGCTAGTTGCGGAAACACACAGTAAAAGTATAAGTATAGAAACCTTCTTCCGGCCGCGCTTCCTCGGCGGGTCGCTATCGCTGCCGGAGCCGCGCTCGCGACGTTTCTTCCCGCGGCCCTTCTGCTTACTTCCTTCGCCTTCGCGTTTCTTCTTACGCTGTTTCGGTTCACGACTGAAATTATAATTGTAAATGAACCGGAGTGCAAATTATTTATTTAAATTTATTGATTTATTCTTATAAAACACAGTTAAAATTAAAAACTAAATTAAAACTAAAACTGATTAAAATAAAACTAAACTAAAAACTAAACTAAATCTAAATCAGCTAAAAACTTGGTGGAGGGAAAAGTGCCCAGAATACTGGCTTATTTATTTATTTAAATAATTAAAATTTTCTGTCATCATCATCCGAGCGTGGTTCCCGGTTGCATCTCTCTCGAGAGCCCGGGGTCCGCTTTCCTACTTTTACGTCTCCACTTCGCACGATCTTCGGAATCCCGTGTAGTGAGGCCATTAGCACGCATATCCGATCTTACAACGTCAAGCCAGCACTTCTTGGGTCTTCCCAATCTGCCGCGGCCGGGCGGAGGCGCCATAGCAAGACATTTGTTTCCCACGTAACTAGCCGGTTTCCGTAGAACGTGGCCGTACCACCGTAAGCGGCATTCTTGCAGTTTGTCTGCAATGTCTCGGACATGAAGAAATTAAAATTTTCTGTAATTATTGTTTTTCTTCACGAAAAGATACTTATGGTATAGTGTACTCACCCGTCTTCCCTCGGGGCGTCGCTGCCGGAGCCGGAGTCGGACACGTAGTCGTCGCGTCTCCTCCCGCGGCCCTTGTATATGTGTATGTATGTGGGTATATTGTATGTAGTATAGTGTACTCACCCGTCTTCCCTCGGGGCGTCGCTGCCGGAGCCGGAGTCGGACACGTAGTCGTCGCGTCTCCTCCCGCGGCCCTTGTATATGTGTATGTATGTGGGTATATTGTATGTAGTATAGTGTACTCACCCGTCTTCCCTCGGGGCGTCGCTGCCGGAGCCGGAGTCGGACACGTAGTCGTCGCGTCTCCTCCCGCGGCCCTTGTATATGTGTATGTATGTGGGTATATTGTATGTAGTATAGTGTACTCACCCGTCTTCCCTCGGGGCGTCGCTGCCGGAGCCGGAGTCGGACACGTAGTCGTCGCGTCTCCTCCCGCGGCCCTTGTATATGTGTATGTATGTGGGTATATTGTATGTAGTATAGTGTACTCACCCGTCTTCCCTCGGGGCGTCGCTGCCGGAGCCGGAGTCGGACACGTAGTCGTCGCGTCTCCTCCCGCGGCCCTTGTATATGTGTATGTATGTGGGTATATTGTATGTAGTATAGTGTACTCACCCGTCTTCCCTCGGGGCGTCGCTGCCGGAGCCGGAGTCGGACACGTAGTCGTCGCGTCTCCTCCCGCGGCCCTTGTATATGTGTATGTATGTGGGTATATTGTATGTAGTATAGTGTACTCACCCGTCTTCCCTCGGGGCGTCGCTGCCGGAGCCGGAGTCGGACACGTAGTCGTCGCGTCTCCTCCCGCGGCCCTTGTATATGTGTATGTATGTGGGTATATTGTATGTAGTATAGTGTACTCACCCGTCTTCCCTCGGGGCGTCGCTGCCGGAGCCGGAGTCGGACACGTAGTCGTCGCGTCTCCTCCCGCGGCCCTTGTATATGTGTATGTATGTGGGTATATTGTATGTAGTATAGTGTACTCACCCGTCTTCCCTCGGGGCGTCGCTGCCGGAGCCGGAGTCGGACACGTAGTCGTCGCGTCTCCTCCCGCGGCCCTTGTATATGTGTATGTATGTGGGTATATTGTATGTAGTATAGTGTACTCACCCGTCTTCCCTCGGGGCGTCGCTGCCGGAGCCGGAGTCGGACACGTAGTCGTCGCGTCTCCTCCCGCGGCCCTTGTATATGTGTATGTATGTGGGTATATTGTATGTAGTATAGTGTACTCACCCGTCTTCCCTCGGGGCGTCGCTGCCGGAGCCGGAGTCGGACACGTAGTCGTCGCGTCTCCTCCCGCGGCCCTTGTATATGTGTATGTATGTGGGTATATTGTATGTAGTATAGTGTACTCACCCGTCTTCCCTCGGGGCGTCGCTGCCGGAGCCGGAGTCGGACACGTAGTCGTCGCGTCTCCTCCCGCGGCCCTTGTATATGTGTATGTATGTGGGTATATTGTATGTAGTATAGTGTACTCACCCGTCTTCCCTCGGGGCGTCGCTGCCGGAGCCGGAGTCGGACACGTAGTCGTCGCGTCTCCTCCCGCGGCCCTTGTATATGTGTATGTATGTGGGTATATTGTATGTAGTATAGTGTACTCACCCGTCTTCCCTCGGGGCGTCGCTGCCGGAGCCGGAGTCGGACACGTAGTCGTCGCGTCTCCTCCCGCGGCCCTTGTATATGTGTATGTATGTGGGTATATTGTATGTAGTATAGTGTACTCACCCGTCTTCCCTCGGGGCGTCGCTGCCGGAGCCGGAGTCGGACACGTAGTCGTCGCGTCTCCTCCCGCGGCCCTTGTATATGTGTATGTATGTGGGTATATTGTATGTAGTATAGTGTACTCACCCGTCTTCCCTCGGGGCGTCGCTGCCGGAGCCGGAGTCGGACACGTAGTCGTCGCGTCTCCTCCCGCGGCCCTTGTATATGTGTATGTATGTGGGTATATTGTATGTAGTATAGTGTACTCACCCGTCTTCCCTCGGGGCGTCGCTGCCGGAGCCGGAGTCGGACACGTAGTCGTCGCGTCTCCTCCCGCGGCCCTTGTATATGTGTATTAGGGCATGCAAACCGGTTATTTCGGTTAATCGAAAACCGGGTTTCCGGCATATTTTAAATGAAAAAAAAAACCGGTTTTTTTGTTTCAATAACCGGTTTTTTCGGTTATTTCGGGTTTTTATATTCTTTACACAGCAACACTGAATATCTGCTAAATCGATAGTAATCGATTAGAAAATTTTATTTTTCTGTAAACGGCAACACTGCGTGATTTAATTAGCCAGACGACACTGCATGGTATGTCAAAATTTGCATTGGTTTGATTGATTCGTTATGATTTGAGGTTATCTTTTATTTTTCACAATATTCAAGTGAAATTCAGTGGACTTGTGGTTGTTTTTTGTAAGTACCAAGTGAAATTTTATTTGTTAGTATAGCTCAGTACAATTTGCTATTTTGCGATGTTCAATCACTTCATGATTTCAATGCTAGCTTTTCAGCTAATTTGTTTACCTGTACAATTGGCTATTTTGCAATATTCAATCACATCACGATTTCAATGCTAGCTTTTAAGCTTATTTGATTATTTATTACAGGCAGTGAAGCGACTAGACGATTGTTTCACATTGGTTTCAATAACTAAGTGTGGGTAATCTTTAAGCTAAACCGCTTGTTAAGCCTCTGCAGTAGGCTAGAACTGCAAAATCCTCATTTTTCTTGGACGGTTAACTATAAGATATATTTGAAACATCAGTTTTGAAAACAATGCTTATAGTCCATTGAAATGTTACATTTTTTTGGTTGGTCCTAGTTTGTGGGGTTGTGGCTCTTGTGCCACGGCCGCCATCTTGGAAAAAGGGGTTCAAATGGTTTTTATGGTTTATTTGAGGAGATATAGGTCTCACAAAAAAAAAATTAACATTTTGTGTTGCAAATAAGATTATCTTCCACTTTTGTTAAGTAACTTTTAGTCGTAGAACTAAAAATAAAAAGTTATACCTGAGCGAAAATCCATGAAAATTTGAGAAACAAATTCTATTGGTTATTTATAAATCGATTTTGATTATGTTCTTTTTTATCTTTTTTCATTTCCTTCTATTTTAATTCTCAATTACGATCTGACTTTCGGTGCCTTTCCTTATATATTTAACATTTTTCTTCAGAAAGTCAGGTCACACAACAATAATTTCACAACAATAATTATAAAACGAAACGAACAATATAATGTTGTTCATCAAAGTTCAAGTGATATGCAGGACGTGTAATTTTTTGTTGATTACTTAAATTTGTGAATTTCCCTAAAGAAAATAAACTTTTTTCCATTATTTTATGCTTTTTTAGTAAGCTTTTAAGGCTATTAAGTATAAGTAGTAAGGCTATTTTCATTAATTAAAATAAGGATAATAAATGTGAATGGTTTTTGCAGTTTGAAAATAGAGGCAAAAAAGTCTTATTTAAAAACCGATTTCACCGAAAAACCCGGTTAACCGGTTATTAAAAAAAAAATAACCGAAAAAATAACCGGTTTTTTTTTTCGTCTGGTTTTGCATTCCCTAATGTGTATGTATGTGGGTATATTGTATGTAGTATAGTGTACTCACCCGTCTTCCCTCGGGGCGTCGCTGCCGGAGCCGGAGTCGGACACGTAGTCGTCGCGTCTCCTCCCGCGGCCCTTGTATATGTGTATGTATGTGGGTATATTGTATGTAGTATAGTGTACTCACCCGTCTTCCCTCGGGGCGTCGCTGCCGGAGCCGGAGTCGGACACGTAGTCGTCGCGTCTCCTCCCGCGGCCCTTGTATATGTGTATGTATGTGGGTATATTGTATGTAGTATAGTGTACTCACCCGTCTTCCCTCGGGGCGTCGCTGCCGGAGCCGGAGTCGGACACGTAGTCGTCGCGTCTCCTCCCGCGGCCCTTGTATATGTGTATGTATGTGGGTATATTGTATGTAGTATAGTGTACTCACCCGTCTTCCCTCGGGGCGTCGCTGCCGGAGCCGGAGTCGGACACGTAGTCGTCGCGTCTCCTCCCGCGGCCCTTGTATATGTGTATGTATGTGGGTATATTGTATGTAGTATAGTGTACTCACCCGTCTTCCCTCGGGGCGTCGCTGCCGGAGCCGGAGTCGGACACGTAGTCGTCGCGTCTCCTCCCGCGGCCCTTGTATATGTGTATGTATGTGGGTATATTGTATGTAGTATAGTGTACTCACCCGTCTTCCCTCGGGGCGTCGCTGCCGGAGCCGGAGTCGGACACGTAGTCGTCGCGTCCTCCTCCCGCGGCCCTTGTATATGTGTATGTATGTGGGTATATTGTATGTAGTATAGTGTACTCACCCGTCTTCCCTCGGGGCGTCGCTGCCGGAGCCGGAGTCGGACACGTAGTCGTCGCGTCTCCTCCCGCGGCCCTTGTATATGTGTATGTATGTGGGTATATTGTATGTAGTATAGTGTACTCACCCGTCTTCCCTCGGGGCGTCGCTGCCGGAGCCGGAGTCGGACACGTAGTCGTCGCGTCTCCTCCCGCGGCCCTTGTATATGTGTATGTATGTGGGTATATTGTATGTAGTATAGTGTACTCACCCGTCTTCCCTCGGGGCGTCGCTGCCGGAGCCGGAGTCGGACACGTAGTCGTCGCGTCTCCTCCCCGCGGCCCTTGTATATGTGTATGTATGTGGGGTATATTGTATGTAGTATAGTGTACTCACCCGTCTTCCCTCGGGGCGTCGCTGCCGGAGCCGGAGTCGGACACGTAGTCGTCGCGTCTCCTCCCGCGGCCCTTGTATATGTGTATGTATGTGGGTATATTGTATGTAGTATAGTGTACTCACCCGTCTTCCCTCGGGCGTCGCTGCCGGAGCCGGAGTCGGACACGTAGTCGTCGCGTCTCCTCCCGCGGCCCTTGTATATGTGTATGTATGTGGGTATATTGTATGTAGTATAGTGTACTCACCCGTCTTCCCTCGGGGCGTCGCTGCCGGAGCCGGAGTCGGACACGTAGTCGTCGCGTCTCCTCCCGCGGCCCTTGTATATGTGTATGTATGTGGGTATATTGTATGTAGTATAGTGTACTCACCCGTCTTCCTCGGGGCGTCGCTGCCGGAGCCGGAGTCGGACACGTAGTCGTCGCGTCTCCTCCCGCGGCCCTTGTATATGTGTATGTATGTGGGTATATTGTATGTAGTATAGTGTACTCACCCGTCTTCCCTCGGGGCGTCGCTGCCGGAGCCGGAGTCGGACACGTAGTCGTCGCGTCTCCTCCCGCGGCCCTTGTATATGTGTATGTATGTGGGTATATTGTATGTAGTATAGTGTACTCACCCGTCTTCCCTCGGGGCGTCGCTGCCGGAGCCCGGAGTCCGGACACGTAGTCGTCGCGTCTCCTCCCGCGGCCCTTGTATATGTGTATGTATGTGGGTATATTGTATGTAGTATAGTGTACTCC
>CAUEGO010000117.1:0-30184 GCA_958496205.1 Idaea biselata
AAAGTAAAAGTTGTAACAATTTTATTATTTTTGATTTCTTGGTAGAATTATTTTTCCTATAAGTATTTTTGCGGAAAACGACCTAAAACACCAACAGCGTCACCTACTTTCTTTCACCTAAGGCAGTCCTCCTAGGCGTGGAGATTTATATTATATGAACTATCCAACATCGAAAGAATTTTTCAAATCGGACCAGTAGTTCCTGAGATTAGCGCGTTCAAACAAAAAAACAAACAAACTCTTCCGCTCTAAAATAGTAATAGATTTGTCAAACCCAAACAAAAGTTCCAAACACATATTTTGTGCTTTCGACATTTGCATCCAAAATCATTTATTTCCTGGACCACACTGTTTTAATATAAGATTTTAAACTAACATGGTTGTTTTTACTACAAATATTATTTAACTAGCTGCGTCCCGCGGTGGTTCCTGAGATTAGCGCGTTCAAACAAACAAACAAACTCTTCAACTTTATAGTATTAGTATAGATAACGGGGCATTTAAATTTGTTTTTTTATCAAGTTAGACTAACGGGTTAGACTTACTTATTTAGACTGCACACTGCTTGCTGTTTTGCTGGCTGCACACGATTTATCTAAATTTATTTTAAGAACTCCTTGTTTTAAAAAGTTCTGGTTTAACTGGACTACTGAGATAAAACAGTCCCAGTTGTCATTTTGATTAACTTTGATTAAATATGTTTTGAAACTAAATTGAATATACAGGGTGTTTCGACGAGGGGGTATTAAGCCGAAAAGGGGTTGTTCTAGAGGTCTAGGCGAACAACTTTTATTAGAAGACTTTTGGAAATTCTAACTTTTTTTTCGAAAATTTTAGTTGTGTGACTAAACAAAAACAGCTGTTTTTGTAAAAAAAAAAAGACAATTAATGTTTAGATTGTAGTGGTCCAAACTAAATAAAAGGACACCTTAAGGCCAATGACCTCAAACTCTAAAAAACAGCTGATTTTCATGCAAACTTTAAACTCAAAATTTTCGAAATTACTTCGAATTTCCAAAACTTATAGAACAAAAGTTGTTCGCCTAGACCTCTGGAACAACCCCCTTCCGGCTTAATACAGTTAAGTTAAACTTAATCAGTTACTTAATCTATACATATAATAAAATCGTAACTTAACGGTGTCTGTTTTTGGAAGATATAAAAAAAAGATAAATTGTAGGGGTATCTATTAACGCAGTAGAACCTATTTTTCTATTTTTCTGGTTGTCTGTTTGTCTGTTTGTCTGTTTATCTGTTTGTCTGTTTGTGTGTGCCTTTGTGCCCGCTAATCTCAGAAACGGCTTATCCGATTTTGACCAAATTTGGTACGCAGATAGATTTAGACCCCGATTAACATATAGGATACTTTTTATCCGGATATTTTATCCGGTTATCCGGATAAAGTGTTTTTTCTGTTTTTACCTAATTAGTTTGAATGTTGTATTGAAGAAGTATGTTGTGTGGAATCAACACATGATTAACCGGATATCCGGTCGAAAATAAAAAAAACCGGATATCCAGTTTTTTTGCAGGAAATTCCTAAAATACCGTATACCTATGTCTCTCCACATATCCGGATCCTTCGGACATACGGAATTTTTTTATAATGGCTGGTTTTAACCGACTTTAAAAAAAAGAGGAGCTGCTCAATTCTACCCGCATATTGATGGCTTTTTGTATGTGAATATGTTCACACCGTACTCCGGCAAATAAAGTCCGGTTTCGAACATTCTTTTTTTATTATTTGGAAAGTGAGAGTCCCGAGTTGGTCCCATAAATTGTTGGTGAAGATCTGACGAGAACCTTCGGAATGATAAGCAGAATAGCATCCCATAATGCTGTAAATTACTAATTTTTGGACTTCCATCAATAGAATCGGCTTATAAAGAACTAAGTACAAATTGATGGACCCCCTGAAACCACCTTCTCAAAAGTCCCTCAGTGATTAAAGTTACGGTTACAATTTTGATAATTTTTAGTAGCAGTCGAAAATGCAATAAAAATGATTAAAAAATATAGCTGTAATCGGGCAGTTTTACTGGGTAGATGCAGATTGCATGTAGTTTACGTGGCACGATGGCAGTTGTGGATTCCGAGTCGAGGGTTCCGCGTTCGAATCACAGACCGCATTCCCTTTTTAAGGAACGGTGGCCTGCCGAGCAGAGTGATGGTTTCCGATTCGAGGGCTGCGCGTTCGAGTCCCGAGTCCCGGACACGACGTTACGTTTTACCCTCCAGATGGTCGCCCACCTTGCCGTTGTGAGGGGACTCAGTAGCTGCAAGCTAAGAGGCGCACGACGTGGGAAACCGGGCTTGCCTGGCCTGGCTCCGTAATCCCGCGTCAGCGGGCTCGGGGGTCCTTTCCGCAAGAAAGGGGCCGCGTGGAAGACAACCACTATAAAAAATCACTTCAGCCTCTGGTGGTGAACTCGGTGGGGGGCTTTATCACCGGCTTTGGGGACCTCGAGACGATGGCGTGATCGTGCCGAGGGAGGGGAGATGGAGAGGGATTGTCTATCGGGCAGAGGCAGAGATGAGGCTTGGAAAGGCCGCCGTTGTCGGGATGTAGTCCATGAGGAATTCTCACTGGCCTCGACCCTTGTGGAGCGAGGGACACCATGGGGGTTTAGATTATAAACCTATGGTAGGGAGCCCAACGAGAGTGGCCTGACGGTGCATAAGGCGCATTACCCACGTAAAAAAAAAGATATCATGTAGTTAAGCTGCCCGACTTTACATAACAGATAAGTCGGTTGCACTGTATGTAGGAGAGCTTATTTTTATTGTTTTGACCTTATTTTCGAAGTCGGGTTTTGATTTTTTTTATATTTTCGATAAAGGCTACTTCTTATAATAAGTAATGTGAATAAGCATGCAACACGTTACCTACCGCTGCGCTGTGAAAAATCTACACTTAAATAGACTCTGCCATGATTCTCTTCTGCTCAGCAACAGACTTCCCTGATCGTCCGTTCAAGTGTAGACTTTTGCACAGCGATGGGTAGGTAGTCCGAAAAACGCTGACGAAGTCGCGGGCACAGCTAGTACATTAATAAAACTTCCTCGGTACACCTTGTATAACTATAATTTCATTTATAATGTTTATTTTAGTAAATTTAATAAATAGATCAATACTAGATAGGTAGATGGAAAATGCACTTTTGACCCCGAACGTACCAACTACATCGAGCTCGCGTCAAAAGTGCACCCGCGCGAGAGCCAAACTATCGCGGTAGCGAGCGGTAGCGCGGGTAGACGTTACTAAGCCCCGCCCAGATCTTCAAGGTCGTTGGCATTGTAATTCCTCTTAACACAGAGTTTCTTAGAGTGCGTTTCATCTTTAAATTCCTATGCCGTCATGTTGGTAGCAAAACAAAAAAGTGCAAATACAAAAAAATAATGTGCTAACAAATCTTCCTGTATTCAAGGTTTAGGGTAGTACCTATAGCACATTTAAGATATTAAGGCAAGACTTTTTTGTTTTGCTACCAACATGACGGCATAGGTAATTAATTAAAGATGTAACGCACTATAATCGATAGTAAAAGTCAAAATAAAACCGGGTTACTCACTAGCAAGCTGAAACCGCAACCGTTGCACGACTGTGACTTAGATAATAAGTCACCTATCAACCAAAACTTTTTAATTTACATATTTATAAAAGAAAATAGAATTTACCAAAATAATTATGTCGAAGGTATGTTCTGTCGAAATAATTATCTATCGAACAAGTGGATTTCGAAGTAAAATCCGTCGAATTAATGATCTTCGAAGGTTTGTGTTGTCGAAGTATGCTTTGTCGAACTAAAACTTGTCGAAGTATGTACAGGCGAAACAATGTCGTGTCGATTTTTATGTTTTCGAAGTAAGTGTCGTATCTAAGTTAACAATTTTCGAAGTTCAGGGGTAGGTAGGTACATCCCGTTTTTACCCCTCACGCGCATGGTCTTTTTTAGAGTTCCGTACCCAAAGGGTAAAAACGGGACCCTATTACTGAGACCTCGCTGTCTGTCGTCTGTCCGTCTGTCCTTCTGTCACCAGGCTGTATCTCATGAACCGTAATAGCTAGACGGTTGAAATTTTCACAGAAGATGTATTTCGGTTGCCGCTACAACAACAAATTAAAACAAATATTTAAGAGGGGCTCCCATACAACAAACGTGTTTCAAAAACATCGAATCGAGTAGGTCATGAAATTCAAAATGGCTGCCCTATCTGTCAAATATACCAGTCTGCCTTCACTTGGGTACCAAAGAATTTCTTATATATACGTTTCAGATTGTCTTTGTGCCAAAGTTTTTTTTTTCATTTTTTTTTAGTGGTGTGGTCGTATGATGGAAGTAAGAATCGCTAAATATTCCTAAACATTTTCCTATCAAATTTTAAAATTGGTAAACGATTTTAGTGTTCGGTACCCAATTGAGATAGTGGTACGGAACCCTCCGTGCGCGAGTTTCGCACTTGGCCGGGTTTTTTTTGTATTGCCACATACAACAAATTAATTTCTACATGAGTTACCGTCAAATATACCTACCAACTTTGCCCGTTTTTTTTTTATAAAATCGAATAAAACATCATTTTTTTCTATGGAAACATACATCATTATATTTTTATTTGTTAGGTGTATTACGATCATATGCTGCATTACATTACGATTTGAATCAATATAATACACTTTAAAACTATTTTTTTTCCGATTTTGATGGCGGGCAAAATTATCCGCACTTCTTACCAACATTGCCCACGCCTATTTTTTGACGAAATATGAGTCTTATTTTTTTTTTCATTTTTTTCGTATATTAATACGTAATTCAGATAATAACGTTTTAGTTTTGTATATTGTTTGTTGTGCAAATAAAGCGTTAATCTATCTATCTATCTAATTTATATAATCTAGGTATAGTCCTTAAATTTTCGTTAGTAGCATAAGCAGTTTTGCAGTAAAATCAGTGGGCAATTTTACCTAGCGATTATTACTCTTTTCCATACAAATCCTAACAAGCTGTTGTAACTCTCTATGGTTGTCACTTGTCTATTATAAGTTTCGAATGTTGCAGAATATCAGAAATGCTATTTAAATTAGAATTTAGTAATAGAAATTAAAATGTATTATCAGGGTTTGACAAACTAAGTAACTACGTATGTATTTGTTATAATTTTTAAGAAAAACAGGTTTTTCTTAAAAATTATAACGAATACACTATGTTTTGCGAATTACACAGTGACTGATGTTTGTGATTGTTTAGTTTGTTTTAAGAAAACAATCTAAATGATACATAAAAATCGATAAATTGGGATCCTCGTTTTTTTTTGTGTCGGTTAAAATGAAATTTTGGCAACCCTATGTGCTTTTGATGAAGGGCAAAGTTGACAAGAATAGGTCGGAACAGTTCAGGGTGTCTTTGCCCACCGCCATTACTGTTATATTTTAAGGCTTACAATACTGAAACCGAATCAAAAATGCTTTAAAATTGGTATTCCATAACATACAGTAAAATCAACTTTCCTGCGTTTTCGCCGTGACGTAAAATTCAATTTAAAATATCTGAAAAATTTGCCAGCAAAAAACACATCACATTTGACAAGACCTGACAGGTGACTGAACGAAGTTGGGAACCAAGGCAATGCATCGTGTTGTCAGATACATAATCTACTTTTCTTCCAATTAGTAAATATAACCATAACGCTAAAATATTTTTCAATATTAACAGATTTGCTTAGAAACTGCTTTTTGGGCAATGTTTTGGTGGTTGGCAAAGTTGGCGTATTTGATGGTACCTATCAATAATCATGACAATAGGAGCTTTGTATAGTGCGTTTCATCTTTAAATTCCTATGCCGTTATGTTGGTAGCAAAACAAAAAAGTCTTGCTTTAATATCTTGAAAGTGCTATACCTTTAACCTTGAATACAGGAAGATTCGTTCATTCTTTCTTTATATACAAATCTCCCTTAATTCAAGGTAGCACATTAAATTTTTTGTATTTTACACTTTTTTGTTTTGCTACCAACATGACGGCATAGGAATTTAAAGATGAAACGCACTATAATTGAAACTGTGTATTTTTATTAAGTCCCCTGTTGACATTACCCCATGTATGACTATGTTGCAATATGTCTTCTTCTCGTAGTGCCAACTTAGCGATACGACTAAGTCGATATTCGTTCCAGCGCGTTCGTATTTTCAAATTTATTTTTAGAGTTTCATACCCAAAGGGTAAAAAGAAGACAGCGAAGTCTTAGTATTAGGGTCCCGGCCTATTACTGACTGAGACTTCGCTGTCTGGCCGGCCGTCCGTCTGTTACCACTGTTACCAGGGTGTATCTCATGAACCGTGATAGCTAGACAGTTGAAATTTTCACAGATTATGTATTTCTTTTGAATTAATCTTAGGAGGATAGTCTCCATTCTCTTTCTCCATACAAACGTAGTTTAAATTTTCCTCCCTGGATAAAGACATTAGAGCAAATATGTTTATGCCATAAAACTTATATCTGTCATGCATGACTATGCATCCACCTTTTTATTTTTTTCATTTTATTATTTTTTTATTTTCTATTATTATTTTAATTACCTAGAAAAAAAAAGGTAGATGCATTGTCATGACAGATATAGGTTTTATGGCATAAACATATTTGCTCTAATGTCTTTATCCAGGGTAGAAAATTTAAACTACTTTTGTATGGAGAAAGAGAATGGAGACTATCCTCTTAAATACGAAAAAAAAAAATAGGTTTAATAGGTTCGTAAGAAATATTCGCATAGATTATTATTTTTCAAGTTTAATATCAATGTGCTGATGCGAAATTGGCAGATTTCGTGTTAGGTACTACCGATTAAGAGAGCGCACTAAAAATAAATTTAAATTTGCCTACCTAGCTTACAAACTAAATCCCAATTTGCATGCTTCGGTTTAGACTCTAAACGAGTTTATATAGTTATATGGCGAGCTAGGTCTAAACTTTAGACCGAACTCGCCATATAACTAAACCTCTATTCACCTACTTCGCTTTAGAGCTAACGCGCACAATGACTAAAACCTCCATAATACCTACTTCGCTCCATACATCAATATGCCCATTTCTCGTTAGGTCTAGGCACAACGAGAAATTGACAAACTGCGGTTTAGGTACCTACTTAGAGACTAAACGCTGAAAGTTTGTGTGATTGGAAAAAATAATATTATAGGTACTTAATAATAAGGCAACCTACAAAAAATTAAAAAAAACCCCGACTTAAAAAATCTTCCAAGTTAAAACATAATTAAACTTTAAAAAGGCAAAAATAATAAACCGAAAACAAATTTCATGTCTCTGAGTAGGTACAGGGGCGTCTCTAGCGGGTGTGCAGGGTGTGCACAACGGGCGCAGCGGTCTCAGGGGCGCCGCGGCACCCCTGAGACCGCTGCGCCCGCGGCGCCCACACCCAGCCTCCGTATCAGAATCGCATTTCGGAAACTATGAGGTTTATTTTATTTCATATTTATTTTTAAAGATTCTATTATGGTCTACGTTAGGTAGGTATGAGATGGTAATCCGAAATACATAGTAGGGTAGGATAGTAGACAGTGAATCAAGCGGATACAATGAGCCACCATGGGTATCTCACGAATGCGATGTTGCCAATCCATGCAACTCACACAAACAAGACTCGCTTAAGTCCCCTCTTCCCTCTCCCCAGTCGTCAGCGAGCTACCGTGCAGTACTTCCGCGCACGCCGAGTTTTAGTGATTTTAAACCAAAAAACTATACAAAATCATGTAAGTACTATTTCGTATTACTTTATTTAGTGTACGTTTTTACTATTTCTCATGTCGTACTTAGATTTGATGTTTTATTAGGCTTCTTTGTGAGATAATTTAGTTTAAATAGCACGCGTCATTCGTGAGCGACATAACCTAAAAGTTGATAAAAGAGGGTACGGAAACAATGAACCAATTTTAAGAAGGAAACAATGAACCATGGTTCATTGTGCACTGCCTATGTTTCATAGCTCCCGACATTTAGATTTTTTAATAATTGAACGTCGTTATTAAAAAATGTTTTAACCCACAAGTCGTACGAAATTGATTTTAATAGAATAATCTATTTACTTAGTTTGAAATCTATTTCATTTTAGAAAATGTTTTTATTTTTTATTAATACTACGTAAAACAAAATTTAAAGCCATAAGTTGTGTGGTCATTGACGACATTTTTATTTTATTTGAGTCATGATAACTTTCAAAATAAAAAAAAGATCCGTTTGTGTTTTTGATGTCGATGCGTTCCAAACCTTAATGTATTTTTTTTTAAATTTTTAGTTAATCTTTGGTGAACAAATATGTGTAAAAATATGAAATATAATGAATTTAATTTAAATTTGAATAATGACGTCTAATTATTAGTTATATTATATATGATTGTTATTTCCTACACAGATTTTTTTATGTATTTTTAATTTTATGTTTTTTTCAGTATAGGACGCAAAGCAGTAGGCCGAGAGAAAAGAAAAAAAGGTAGCCATACAGCAGCGAAATAGTAGATTGTATAACAAGGGAGCAAAATAGTATTTTTACGGCGAGGGCGTTACTTTGAATCACGAGCAAAGCGAGGGATTCTAACGTAGAATTCTGAGCGCAGCGAGGGATTCAAAGTATACATCGCCCGAGGCAAAAATAATTTGCTCTCGAGTCATATACTCTACTTTTCATCCCCTTCTATGAGAAAATAAATAAGATATGGTGTTACGTAATTCGTGAATATACCTATTTACTTAAACAAAAATGTTGGGTATAAAATTTTAATATCACGTTTATTATACAGAAGCCATCTATAAATATTTGTTGCTTGTTATAGCGGCTACAGAAATACATCATCTGTGAAAATTTCATATAAATACTAAAAAAATAAGGAAAATAAATAAAACAAATGAAACTAATGAAACTAACGAAACTAACGGAACTAACGAAACTAAAGAAACTAACGAAACTAATGAACTAATGAAACTAATTAAACTCATGAAACTAATGAAACTAATGAAACTAATGAACTAATGAAACTCATAAAACTAATGAAACTAATAATCCTAATGAAACTAATGAAACTAATAAAACTAATGAAACTCATGAAACAAATGAAACTAATGAATCTAATGAAACTAAAGAAACGAATGAAACTAATGAACTAATGAAACTCATGAAACTCATGAAACTCATGAAACTCATGAAACTAATGAAACTAATGAAACTAACGAAACTAACGAAACTAACTAAACTAACGAAACTAACGAAACTAACGAAACTAACAAAACTAACAAAACTAACGAAACTAACGAAACTAACAAAACTAACGAAACTAACGAAACTAATGAACTAATGAACTAATGAAACAAATGAAACTCATGAAACTAATGAAACAAACGAAACAAACGAAACCAATGAAACTAATGAAACTCATGAAACTAATGAAACTAATGAAACTAATGAAACTAATGAACCTAATGAACCTAATGAAACTAATGAAATTAATGAAACTAATGAACCTGATGAAACTAATGAAACAAATGTAACTAATGAAACTAATGAAGCAAATGAAACTAATGACACTAATGAAACTGAAACTAATGACACTAATGAAACTAATAAAATAAATAAATTCTGTGAACACACAGCGCCATCTAGCCACGTGGTAAGCCAGTAATTCATATAATTTACGTTTGATTTCTATGAATGATACATATGTTCCAAATTCAAATTTACTTTGCTCCCGGCTGTTTTATTTTGCTCCCGGCTGTTTTACTTTGCTCCCGGCTGTTTATCTTAACAGAAAAGAGCTACTTTGGTCGCACTTATACAGGGTTACAGAAAAAGTCGTGCTAGATCCGTTGAGGGCGTGGAGTACCCATCATTTCTGACTTATTTCACTATGAAACACCCTACCCTAAACTTAACCCTTTTTGAGATATTCGACTTTTAATTTTTTCATTGAAAATTGCCGATATTTAAGCTACTAAATTTATTTTTGTTTATTTTGTGTGTCTTATTATTATTATTATTGCATTTTGACATGCGTAATAAGATGCTTAAAGACGTCAATCATTAAAATAGTACATTAGTTAATTGAATAGACCGTAGCAGACAAGTGAAAGTTAAGAAATAAAAAAATAAATTAGAAAGTTTATTTTTCTCTAAGGGATATCTAAAAAAAACTATATGGCAATTGTTCGGCAGATGTTTTTTAAAATATCTACGTTTCATCAGCTATCTAACGAGGTATAATAATCAAGTGTTTTATTCAAATACATTATAAAAAAAATTAGTTTCATAGGCGACAGTGGAGAAGAAAATTTATACTTAGCCCTAAAAAATAAAATAAAACAATAGGTAAGCATGAAATGTTATTTATTAAAGCTTTTCACACAACTTTTTCTTGTTTACAGTTCATGTTCAACATGGCCGCCTCTATTTCTGATACATTGTCGCATTCTTCTACGGAGACCAGTCTTCACTACTCCAGTGGTCAATGTGGTCCTCATTTTGTTAGCTGCATCCACAATCCTTTGTCTTAAGTCTTCCACAGACGAAACTGGATTCGGCTCGCTGTATACTAGACTTTTCATGCACCCCCACACATGAAAATCCATGGGGGTAATGTCCGGACTTCTTGCTGGCCATGGCAACGGCCCACCTCGTCCTATCCATTTGTTTGGATAATTTGTGTCCAGCCAGTCTCTGACACTTCTTCTGAAATGGGCAGGGCAGCCATCGTGTTGGAACCACATGTCCCTGATCAGGTTGAGTGGCAGATCATCCAGCAAATCACTCAAGTCTGCTCTCAGGAAATTTTCGTAGCTTTCCCCATTTAAATTATCCGGGAGAAAGTAAGGTCCAATCAAATGATTGGAGATAATGCCCATCCACACATTCACGCTGAATCTACGTTGGGACCCCTTCACTCTTTTCTTATTGGGATTCCTTAGTTCTTTTGGGGCCCAGTAATGGGCGTTGTGATAGTTAGTTATGCCATCTTTATCAAATTTGGACTCATCCGTCCACAAGATATTTCTTAGAAAATCTGGGTCTTCCACATCAGCATTTAGCATAAATCTGCAAAAGTCCATTCTCCTCGCGGGGTCTCCTTCTTCAATAACGTGTACCGGCGTATAATGGTATGGGTATAGGCCAGCAGTGTGCACGGTAAACCACACTCTCCATTGCGAAAGTCCCAGATCACGGGCAACAATATTAGTGGAAGTAGTCGGATCCGCTCGAAAGCGTTGCACTATCTCATTGTCCTGTTCGTCGTCGTCAATTCGTGGTCTTCCCATGTCTGTATTTCGTCTCAAAACAGAGCCAGTTTCACGAAGTCTTCGATAAACTCTGTCAAAAACGGCCACATCCGGCACTCGACGACCGGGGTAGCGAGTTATGTATTCGTTGCGAGCTTGCGCAGACACACAATTGCAGTATCCGTAACAAATAAGCATATCAGCATATTCTTCAGGTGTGTAGGACGTCATCTTCAACACTTCCGTATCGCAGGTACAAATCAGAGTCCGGTTAACAAGCACAGTAGTCACAAATCAGAAGAAACAGTCCAGAATCACAGCCAAGTCGAGAAAAAGAGCAATACAATGTCACATCTACTATGTACGAAGCACAAAAGCAGACTGACTGACAACCAAAACAATACCCCTTGTTGTATTCACAGCCCTAACCGGTCTCTACACATTTTTTCTTTCATTCGCACCTACATAAATCGTCACTTGTCTCGCTCGCACGGTGCGTCTTAACTTGAAGGACAATAGGCGCGGTACCGTTAGAACTACTACTACTACTGGAGCGTCCCTTTTTTCCACGAAATGTAATACAATCCCTAGATTGTTATACGTCGTTAGATAGCTGATGAAACGTAAATATTTTAAAAAACATCTGCCGAACAATTGCCATATAGTTTTTTTTAGATATCCCTTAGAGAAAAATAAACTTTCTAATTTATTTTTTTATTTCTTAACTTTCACTTGTCTGCTACGGTCTATTCAATTAACTAATGTACTATTTTAATGATTGACGTCTTTAAGCATCTTATTACGCATGTCAAAATGCAATAATAATAATAATAAGACACACAAAATAAACAAAAATAAATTTAGTAGCTTAAATATCGGCAATTTTCAATGAAAAAATTAAAAGTCGAATATCTCAAAAAGGGTCAAGTTTAGGGTAGGGTGTTTCATAGTGAAATAAGTCAGAAATGATGGGTACTCCACGCCCTCAACGGATCTAGCACGACTTTTTCTGTAACCCTGTAGAGGACCAAAGCGACACTTTTCGAATAGATGGGATGAAAACTTTATTTATGGTTTTATTGATCTCAAATGGAGCATTCAGCATAAGGACCGTGATTGTTTTGTGTAGTATTTTACCATAATAAAAATCAAAAACATTTTCAATTCTTTTATTTACCTTAATTAGCTTTATTTGTAATTAATCTCTCACAATCGTATACCATGGTTCATTGTATACTGCATGGTTCAATGTATCCAACCCCCCCTGTTCATTGTACCCGCACAGGTAGTGCACAGTGAACCAAAGCTCATTTATAAAAAAAAGGTTAATAACTTTATTTTGATTCATTTCTTAAGAGTTTGTTGTATAACTGATAAATTTCCTTCACAATACTATAAAAATCATAACCGTAGATTGAATGGTTTCAAAGTTATGAGTGTCCAAACTTTTTGTGGTTCATTGTCTACTATCCTGCCCTATATTAGGGCTAAATGTCGCATCGCTATTTACTCAAAGGCGCGTGTCGGGAGGGTGATTCTTCGACCGGAATATTTTTTTGCTTATTTTTATGAAAAAATATTAAACCCTGTGCCAGAGCAAATCTTTTGTACTTTATTAATTACTTGATTAATATAATAGAAAATGGTAAAAGAGGCACCACTGTAAAGCTAACATTTTAGGAGAAATATCAAATTTTTAAAAGATGACTCTTGAAGATAATGACAACGTGTCGATGTTAATGATTGAGTGGCGAGGAAAAATGACGCCTGATACGATTAATGATTTTGCGTAAATATCAAGGTATGGAAATAGCATATTTTATAAGAATTACATAAAACAAGTAAATTAAGAATCATTTCTTTATATCAAAATACAATTACTTAAAGAATTAAATAATATTTAGATTTATAAACAGAAACGTCTGTATGGGGCCCACTGGGTGTGAATGGGGCCCACTAAGATCGTTTGGCCCAAGCCAACCTCACCTGCTAGCTTGGTGCACCTGCTGATAAACGGACGAGGCTCTGGCGCAGACTTTCCCTTCGGGGTTGGGAGGTCAGAACTCAGACGGCAGTCGCTCCCGTAAAAGTCGAAATTCGCCAAATCTTTTATGGGAGTTCAAAAAATGATTGCCACACGGTTAGGGCGCCGCCGTATAACGGCGCACAGGAGCTTCGCCCGACTCCTGTGGTAAGTGGACGAGGGCTACCGGGCGGGTACGGCCAAAGACGCGAGCCCCGAAATACAAGGTGAAACTCGGCTTCGCAACGTGGAACATTCTCAGGCTATCCGGACGCGCGAGGGAGCTGGCCGGCGTACTCTTCAGGCGGAAGGCAACAAACTGATCTACACGGGTGCACCTGGTGGAGAGAACGGGGTGGCTGTGGTGCTCGCTGAGGGATTGCATGGCGATATCTTGGAGGTGAATCGCTTTAGCGATCGACTTATGTGCGTGAAGGTGCTTATTGGGGGGTTCCTACTTACGTCGTAAGTACTAACGCGTCACAAGTCGGTTGTAGCGACGCTGATAAGTGGTGGTTTTTGGGATAAACTCGGCGAGGTCCTTGGGGCTATCTCGTTGTCACAGGGAATCGTTTTGGGTGGTCATGTGGGTGAAATGGGGATGGAATTTGAACGTGTTCATGGAGGCTACGGATATGGCGGTCGGAATGGGGAAGGGGAAATAACCCTACGTACGTGTGCCACTGCCGACCTGGAACTCGTGAACATGCCGTCGCTTTAATAACCTTTTATTTTGTACCTTGGTATTAATTTAATGGTAAAATAAATTACTAAATACTATTACTAAATATCATATTCAAGACAAATTCAATACCTTTCTAGGATCTTTTGAATTATTCAATTCGGACATTTCATTCAAAAGATATCGGTGTATGTAGGTACCTATTGTTTCCCGAAATATTTTTTCAACTTCACAATAAAATAATATTAGGGGTACCTACGTCAAGTTAGTACCTACTGCTGTTTGTACCTTTATTATTCCATATTGGAATCACTCTTAACTCTTACTAGAGGGCGCCAAGGAGATATTTGCACACGGGCGCTACATGACCTAGAGACGCCCCTGAGTAGGTATGTGGTACCTTACGTTACGGGTCGGGGGACGCGGGAACCGGGTCGGTTACCATCAACTTCTGTGACACATTCCCGCCATTTCCCGCGTCCCCCGACGCGGTAACGTAAGGTACCTACCACCTACTCAGAGACATGAAATTTGTTTTCGGTTTATTATTTTTGCCTATTCAAAGTTTAGTTATGTTTTAACTTGGAAGATTTTTTAAGTTCGGGGTTTTTAAAATTTTTAATTAAATTTTTTTATTTCACCCTTTTTGTAAGAGCGATTTCGATAAAACATGCTTAATGTTGTCATAAAAGTTATGTCCTTTCATTTGATACCCCACTCGGGTATATTTGAAAACATTCGGTTTTTATTTCCGTGTTTGTCCCTACATATACTTTGAACGGCTAAGCCGATTTTGATTAAACATGCATATTCTTGTCACAAAAGTCATGCTCTTTTATTTGATACCCCACTCGGGCATATTTGAAAACATTCGGTTTTTATTTCCGAGCTTCAACCAACATATATTATGAATGGCTGAACCGATTTTAATCAAACATAGCTAAAAACACTCGCGCAAAAATCACCTATCAACCAAAGAAAACTACATTGAAATCGGTTCACCCGTTCGTGAGCTACGATGCCACAGACGACAGACACACAGACACGTCAGACACACTTTTTGTGCGATCGAGTCTGCGGCGCACAAAAAGTCTGCGAAAAAGGCACAAAAAGGCAAAAGACTTTTTGCGCGTCGTGTGCGTTACTGCATATAATTGCATAGGTTCTATTTTCACAGACTAAAAAGTGCGTCACGGATAGTCTGTCGTCTGCGCAGGGCCATAACACCCCTTTTTTTCCGTCGGGGGTTAAAAAGAGATGAAATCCTCCCAAAAACATTTTCATGTAAAATGTAGCCAAGACGATAGCGAGATCATAATAATATGATCTCGCTATCGTCTTGGCTACATTCATATTATGAAAACCCATGCAAGGATGCAAGGTAGCGAAACGGCCGGCCATATATTTTGGCTAGACGTTGAGTTTATGAAGTAAGGTGCTTGTGGAGTTGGGGCGTGTAGAGTTTGTAGTGTATAAGCTTGGGGCTACATGACATCTGATAACTTTTTGACAGTGCACATCATAATAATATGATCTCGCTCTCATCTTGGCTACATTTTACATAAAAATGATTTTGGGGTAAGTAAACATTAAACTAAGATTTAGTTTAGGGACGTCTTGTACATTATTTACCCTGTATAATCTCCATACATTGAAGACATGACTAGGGGTGTGAAGTTAGCAGTTTGAGAAAATAAAACAAAAACGAAACATTATTCTAAAATATATTTTACAAGTTAGTAGGTATTATAAAGGTTCGGGTATATTCCCAGTAGTCCCCTTTAGCCCTGTCCCCCGGAGTGACCGCTGGGAATTTTCTTCCCAGTTGTCTCCGGGGTGACAATTCGTGCCAACTGTTCCCTTTGAAAGCTGACTAGAGGGAACAAATGGGAAGTCTGTTTCCCAGTTGTCACCGGTGGGGTGACAATTGCTACGATTCCTTCCCAGAAAGAAACGTGTAATTATCATAGCTTTCAGATTTTTCATTTGTGTTGTTATATAATATGTCGTAGGATTATTTGATAAACCGAATAAATAGATATTGGTTATGATATTTCTGAAATAAGTTAGGACAAAAAAACTCATTTCTTTCGTAACATTGCGAAAATAGGCGTTGGCTGTCATGAACTAAGCGCACTGATTGGTCGATCGGAACACTTCAAGCAACATCTTCTCTGATTGGTTGATGACTTGACGTTTAACATGTCATTTAATTCTGTGATGTACTTTGTTAGCAATATTCTGTTTCTATTAATGTACGGAGCACCCCGCCTAAGATAGGTTAGGTTAAAGTTAGAACATGATTGTACGCAGCGCTTTAGCGAGCTTTAGAATACTATAAATGATAAGCTTATTACTCTACGACAAATTACTTCAAACCTACAAGGTCAAACAATAAACGACTTCTGTGGCGCGTCGTGCGAAAGCATGACTGCAATGCAGAAGGTTGCGATTCGGTTCGATTCCCGCCGGGCGCAATTATTTTTGCTTAACAAATAAATATTTGTGTCTAGTCTGGGTGTCTCTCTATGTATAATATGTATGTATTTACAAAAGAAAAATAAATATAAATGTATTATATCCGTTGTCTAGTTACCGTAACACAAGCTTAGTAGCTTACCACGGGGCTAGATGGCACTGTGTGTTGTTCACAGAATTTATTTTATTTATAAACCAATCACGGTAGAGTTGGTCTGTAAACGAAAATTGAGCCCATCACATTGAAGGAGAACCAATGTTACTAGAGCAATGAGTTTTTTTTTGCAAAAAAACCTTACTTATTTCTGTAAGATTGAGAAATATCATAGCCAATCTCTAATTATTCGGTTTTTTTTTAAAAACGGGGATTTTTGCAAAAAACCTGTTTATCAAATTATCCTACGACATATAGGTATAACAACATAAATAAAAAAATCTGAAATCTATGGTAATTACATGTTTCTCTCTGGGAAGGAATCGTAGTAATTGTCACCCCACCGGTGACAACTGGGAAACAGACTTCCCATTTGTTCCCTCTAGTCAGCTTTCAAAGGGAACAGCTGGCACGAATTGTCACCCCGGAGACAACTGGGAAGAAAATTCCCAGGCGTCACTCGGGGGGACAGGGCTAAAGGGGACTACTGGGAATATACCGAAATATTTGTTATATAGCATGTTATGTTACCTAAATAGTCTGTACGCTCCTTTTGGATAAATCATTACTCAATTAAAAAATGAAAACGAATGGAGTTACCTAACATTTTTTAAGCTATTGCATAGCTTTAATTTTTCAACAGACATTGTAGGTAAGCCGAGAACCCATTTGTTTCTGGGTTTTGTATGATTACTTAAAAATCAAATCTTTAATCAATTTTAAATTTAATATAAAACGGATAAAGTTGGTGCGTACCACACATAGGTACCTACCTACAAAAAAAAATACATGTTTATTTTTTGACGTCGGTAAGAACTGTGGTAAGAATCACAGGGTGTCAATCTCAGCCTACGTAAAGTCACAATAACTTGTTCAAAAAAATGGTTTGAATCTACCTATATTCCAATGTTTCTCGCGAAACACCGTGTTTTTTCTAACCTGTCTGTCGCGGTATTGGGCTACCTCCGGCCAGCCTGGCTCGAAAGGGTCGAGGTCGTCTCGCCAACGTTTTCGTGGCCGACCTCGACGTCTTCGAGCATTCGAAGGAGTCCATTTTGTTGCTGTTGCAGCCCATTTGCCCAATCCCACTTTAACCTGGCCAATTTTAAACCCACATCGGTAATCCCGATTTTTTCACGCAAGATGGTATTGCGGATGCGGTCCGTTCTCCTTACGCCCAAGATACTGCCTTCCATAGCCCTCTAACATACTTTTAGTTTGGACTTCTGAGCTTCAGTCAGTGACCAGGTTTGAGCACCGTAGGTTAGGACGGGCAGAATGCACATGTCGATAAGCTTACGCTTTAGTGTCAGTGGAAGGTCAGGTCACACTTCATAAGCTCCTTCATGGATCAGTAGCTCCTCCAGGTATTGTCTACACGACGTGCTGTTGAGAAAACCTACTTGGTCACAATATAGGCACATACATAGAACTACTTGTTTAAAAAGAAAGATAGAATGCTTTTAAATATTTGTAACGACGTTGTCACTTCCTAACTCGTAATGTATTGATATAGATGTGATGTGATGTAAATTCTGTAAAACTAAATAAAATTCTCTGTTCTCTTATAATTCCACTGTATTTATTGATTAGGTACACTCTGCTAGACCCATAACCTAAACAGGTTATGGGCCCAGAGCTCGCAGAAGAGAACAAAGTCGTGCCGTGTAGTGACGTGAAGAGAGGTCAAAAGGAACGGTCGAACAAAATGGAGCCGGGGTTACTAAAACTTAAAGATGAAACAAATTTTGCTATTTGGAGATTTCAAATCACCATAATATTAAGGGCCAAGAAATTATTGTCTGTCGTCGATGGGTCCCGAACAAGACCGACTAAAACTGAAGGTGCAAATGAGGCGCAGATTGCTCAATACGATAATGATGACGCGAAGGTTCAAGAAATAATTGTGACAAGAGTTGAAGACAGCGTGTTGGTTCACCTACTGGCATGTAAAACAAGTGTAGATTTATGGAACAAGCTTATGTCGATGTATGAACCAAAATCTAAGGTGAGCGTACACTTAGTTCATCAACAATTTTTTAACTTGAAGTTTGAAGAGCCTGTTTCGAAGTTTATTTCCAAGTTAGAAGCTCTGAGGCATCAACTGCAATGTTTGGGCGAGAAACTGACTGATAGTACAATGATAACGAAATGTCTGATGACACTGCCTGACAAATATAAACATTTTGTGTCAGCATGGGAGTCAGTTCCAGAAGAAGTTCAAAGCTTTCAGCATTTATCCACGCGGCTGCTTGTAGAAGAAGAGAGATGGTGTAATGGGACGCAAGAAGGTCCATCGTCGTCGGCGTTTACTGTATCAAGGCGGGGAAGAAACTACAGTCAATTTAAAAATAATAATAATAATGCTAATAAATGTTTTGAGTGTGGTAAAATGGGCACAGAAGATCAGAATGTCGGAATCGAAAATGCCATTTTTGCCATAAGGCAGGTCACTTAATAAAAGATTGTAGAATGATGAATAATAATAGTAAACAAGCAGTGAATGTAAACGATAGGAATAAAAATGCTTTTGTTGTGAATCCTATTGTAACTGTAAGTATGAATTTCATTCTTGATTCTGGAGCGAGTGAACATATGTCACATTGTAAAGAGATGTTTACAAAATTTAAAGAATTAGATGGTAGATATGTAACAGTAGGCGATGGTGAAAGATTAGAAGTTAAAGGAATAGGAAGTATTGATGTTTTCTCATATAATGGTTCCGAATATATACCATCAACATTATATAATGTATTATATGTGCCACGGCTAAATGCTAATTTATTCTCGCTGTCAACTGTATTAGACAAGGGACACACTATGATGTCCACTGTTTCTGGGTGTAAAATTATTAAAGACAACAGAGTTGTGGCCTTGGCTGATCGTGTTGATAAAATGTATGTTATGAATTTTAGATTTAAATATGACGTAGGCTTGATAACTTTATCTGAGTGGCATGAGCGCATGGCTCACCAAAACTTTAAATATGTGAAACAATGTTTAAACTCACACGATGTAAAATATGAAGGACAGACTGAACAATGTGTTTCTTGTATTCAAGGGAAACAGCATAGGGTTTCTTTCAGCACGAGTGAGAGTCATGCAGATAGTCCAGGTAAGTTAATACACATGGATCTATGTGGAGAGATGTCACCACCGTCGTTAGGAGGCGCTTTGTACTTTCTTTTAATTAAAGATGATTATAGTAGTTATAGATATGTTTATTTTTTGCAGCACAAGTCCGATACTAAAGACAAGATTATAGAGTTTGTTGAGCAGTTCGAAAATGAATTTGATTGCAAGATCAAGAGAGTACGATCAGACAACGGAACTGAATTTATAAATAGAAATGTAGAGAGTTTCTTCAAGTCCAAAGGAATTATTCATGAAACAACAGTGAGCTACACTCCAGAACAGAATGGAAGAATTGAACGTGAAATGAGAACTGTAGTAGAGTCAGCAAGAACAATGATAATTATATGGCTTCGCTTCATCCTTCATATATCATATAACTTGGTAGTACTCTTAACCTACAGGTAGTATTCGCACGCTTTTAGAGAATTTGAAAATCGATTTTGTAACGAATTTCAAGTCGATTAATCGACAACGTTACCCATCCCTACTTGTCCACCATCTTTTACCTCATTCTTTTTTCGTGCGAGGTAGTGATCACACGTGTGCTTCAATTAAATAAATTCAAGAAGAAATTGGTGAAAAATGCCGAAGAAACGAAACTACGAGGACCTTATCGATAATTATCGAAGCAAAATAAGAAGATTAGAAGATCAACGACGAAAACGTCGTCGGATTTTGGTTGAATCATCTGATTCCGGTATGTATTTAAAACTACCCATATTTTGTAGTCAGTATTTTAACAAACGAAATTGTTAAATTTGAACGTTAGTAGGTATGAAATACGCTCTGAAATGTAACTGTGGGTGAAATACCTATTATTTAATTATAAAATATAAGTCGTATGAGCTTTTCATATCCATACCTACATATATTTTTGCCTGGCGGTCGACCGAGCGTCATCACGAAGGCAGTCTTTGAGTGTTTTTACGAACCCACTTTTGGTAACAAATAGTTACAATATAGGTATCTATACCTGGCGGTTAACCGAGAGTTAACACGAAGGTCAATATAATATACCTACCTATAACATCAACTCGTCTATTACAGGCGAAGAGTCGTCGCAAGATGAGTTACCGACTCCGGAGCACGAGGTTGAAGGATCCGCAGACGCGCATTCCGAACCACATGTCAATGTTACTACGCCTGATAATGCGCAGGAAAATAACACAACTGCACCACAAGACCTAGACCCGGAGCTCGATCCCGAAGTTCTACTAGCACTAGGAGAACCGACAAACTGTACTCCAAAATTTGGTGAAAAAATACATCAAAGCTTAGCTCATCGTTGGGATCCTATATTAAAAAAGGGCCTTATAAAAGAAGACAAAGAAAAATTACTCAAACAATACCTAGTTCCAGAAAATTGCACGCTGCTTCAAGCACCAAAGTTGAACGAAGAAGTTTCAGCGGCAATTTCGGAGGCAGCGAGGCAGAGGGATAAGAGAAAAGAACTCGATCAGCAACAGCTAGGCGTTGGCATTTCTGCCATAAATAACGCGCTCACGCTTTCGCTTACTAGCACTGCTGGCAACGACAAAAAATTAGAAGCAATTAAAATTTTAAGTGACGGTTGCCGCATCCTTTCTGATTTACATTTCGGTCTTACGCACTCTAGAAAATCGGTAATTAATTATTCTTTAGCGAAACCGTTTCTCAATATTATCGATACCCAAGAAAGAGATGACACTCTATACGGACAAAAATTAGCTGAAAAAATCAAAGCCTCCAAGGCCATAGAGAAACAGGGTTTATCTATAAAGAAAACGACAAAAACCCAACAGACCAAAAGTAACGAACAAACACCATCAAGTTCGCGCCCACACCAGTCAAACACTTCCTACCGGGGAAACTGGTCCGGGCCCTCACGCTTCCAACAGAACAGGGGGGGGCGGAGGGGGCCTGCTCGGACTTACACCCCATCAATGAACAACCGTCGGCTCCCTTCGAACCAGTTGCAGCAGCCGCAGTCCAATGTAACGGGTCCGACGCGCACGTCACGCACACCTGTGACGCGCAACTAACTCAGGTACCACATGCAGGCAGAGTTTCCTATTATTACAATTGTTGGCTTAATGTTACTTCTAATCTCGTCATTTTAGATTGGATACGAACCGGCTTTAGCATACCGTTCCAATCCAAGGTGACACAAAACTATGTTCCACATAATTTATTGTCGCCATCAGAAAAAGTAGATATGGGTTTAGCTATTGATAAATTATTAAATTTAGGCGCGATCCAACCATGTGTGCCGTGTAAAAATCAGTTTATATCAAAAACATTTTTAGCGCCAAAACCAAACGGAGATAAAAGATTTATATTAAATTTAAAAAAAATTGAATAAATTCATTCCTAGGTTGCATTTTAAAATGGAGGACCACCGCACAGCGGCCAGGCTACTGCCCTCTAAAGGTTTCATGGCTACCATAGACCTAAAAGAATCGTATTTTCTTATACCAATTCGGGTTCAAGATAGAAATTTTTTAAGATTTGAATACGAAGATGAAAGCTCTGTTAAACATACTTACGAATTCACTGCTATGCCATACGGTCTATCAGTAGCTCCCAGAACTTTCACAAAGATTATGAAAGAAGTCGTAAGTTACTTGCGTTATCAGGGCTTTAAAAATGTATTTTAGATGGAGATGATTACAACGAATGCCATAAAAATGTACAGGCTACTATTCAACTCCTTGAATGTCTAGGCTTTGTTATAAATTATGATAAAAGTTCTCTTACGCCTAAACAGACTTGCAAGTTTCTCGGATTCATATTTGATTCCATAAATCAAACAATGTCCTTACCCATTAAAAAATGTCAGAAAATAATAGATCTTATTGATAAATTCTCTTCTAGACCACAGTGCACAATTAGGGAATTTTCGCAATTAATCGGGGTTCTGGTAGCTGCATGCCCTGCTGTCAAATATGGCTGGCTCTATACAAAAATTTTAGAGAGACAAAAATTTCTAGCTCTCCAAAAATGGCCTAACTATGAAACAAAATTCAAACCGAATTCTATTATATTTAATGACTTAATTTGGTGGAAACACAACGTTTTCGGAGCATCCAAGTCTATAAAATCTACCGATTTTATTTTAGAAATTTATACAGATGCATCACTTAGCGGCTGGGGAGCTGTCTGTAACGATGAACGCACCCACGGAGCCTGGAGAAATAATGAACTTCATTACCATATAAACTATTTAGAGTTGTTAGCTTCCTTTTTGGCCTTGAAGTACTTCGCAAATTCCAAATCCAATTGCGCAATTTTACTTAGGGTAGATAATACTACTGCTATTAGTTACATAAACCGCATGGGAGGCATAAAATTCCCTTACTTAAACGATCTTTCTAGAAACATTTGGCAATGGTGCGAACAAAGAAACATTTGGATCTTTGCATCTTACGTTAACACAAAATATAACGAAGCAGATGAAGAGTCTCGAAAGCTGAACCCTGACACTGAATGCGAATTATCAGATTTAGCTTTTGCATATATCTCAAAGCGTTTAGGAACGCCAGAAATTGACTTGTTCGCTTCACGTGCCAATACCAAATGTGTTCATTATGTCTCATGGCACAGAGATCCAGATGCCATATGCATAGACGCTTTCACGTTAAATTGGAATGGCATATTTTTTTATGCTTTCCCCCCTTTCCCGCTTATTCTTAAGTGTCTCCAAAAAATCATTACAGAACAAGCTACAGGAATTTTAGTTTTTCCTTTTTGGCCTTCTCAGGCCTGGTATCCACAACTAACATCAATTGTAGTTTCAAAGATTCTGTGGTTTCGTCCCCATGAACATGATGTCAAATCCTGTTTCAGGAATCGTCTTATCCTGGGAGCAGCAGTGCTCTGCGGCAAGCCTTCTTAAACCGCGGCGTCCCGGAATCGGCACTAGACGTAACACTTTCTTCGTTATCAAAAAACACGATGCAACAATATAATGTAACATTTAAATTATGGTGGCAGCATTGTGCAGAAAAACAATGCTTTTTCGAATGTTCGGTGTCTAACATCTTACAATTTTTGAGCAAACAGTATGATAAAGGAGCATCATACGGGTCCTTAAATAGCCATAGGTCTGCATTGTCGATGCTACTTGGAAACAACGTCGGGTCTGACGATCGCATAGTACGATTCCTTAAAGGGGTTTATAAATTGAGACCTAGCTTTCCAAAGTATTCTAGTACATGGGATCCGCAGATTGTCCTTAATCATATCAGTGACTGGTATCCTAATAGAGATCTTAGTAGAGATAAGCTTACTAAAAAAATAGTGGCTTTATTAGCGTTGTGCACAGGACAACGCGTCCAAACGCTGTCGTTAATCAAACTAGAAAACATAAATGTTAGTCTTAGCGGCATAACTATAACAATAAAGGACATAATAAAAACATCGGGTATAGGCCGAGAACAACCAACCCTATTTCTACCATACTACCGGGATAATCTCAAAATTTGCCCGGCGACCACTTTGGAGGACTATCTCCATGTGACCAATCCAGACCGACCTGCAGAAATTTCGAATCTCTTAATAACTGTGAAGCGCCCGTACAAGGGCGCGACAGCACAGTCAATAAGCAGATGGATTAAGCAAGTTTTATCTGAAAGCGGTGTATATGTAGCTGCGTACAGTGCACATTCCACGCGGCACGCATCTACGTCCGCTGCCGCAACTTCGGGAGTTTCTATCGATACTATTAGGAAGGCTGCAGGATGGACTAGCACCTCCGAAGTGTTCGCAAAATTTTATCAACGCCCGGTCATATCTGAGAATAACTTTGCACAATCAGTGCTAAATTGTTTATCCTAACAAATTTAACTAAGTCTGATTAAACCTAAGTAATAGAACATTAATTTTTGATAACTTACTAAGTACATATAATAATAATTATTAATTTGGATGATTTTCTTTAAGTTTAGAATATAAATAAAACGTTTAATTTCATGAAAATCGTATTATTTCAGCTAGAACTCGAAAAGCAAAACTGGCTCTAAACATCTACCAAGTTATATGATATATGAAGGATGAAGCGAAGCCATATAATATATGATCAAACGAACTTCCTAAGTGAAGTTCGATCAATATTATATTAGTCGCTTCATCCGAATATATAGCACCCGCCCTTCCCGAAACCCTAGAGGAGTTTTGCACTTTCGTCTGACATCTCTAAAAAGAATGAGGTAAAAGATGGTGGACAAGTAGGGATGGGTAACGTTGTCGATTAATCGACTTGAAATTCGTTACAAAATCGATTTTCAAATTCTCTAAAAGCGTGCGAATACTACCTGTAGGTTAAGAGTACTACCAAGTTATATGATATATTCGGATGAAGCGACTAATATAATATTGATCGAACTTCACTTAGGAAGTTCGTTTGATCATATATCAAAGCAGATTTAACTAAAGGATTATGGGCAGAAGCAGTGAATACAGCTGTATATACAATCAACAGAACGGGGGCGAGTAGATTTAAAGATTCCACACCATATGAGTTGCTTTATAAGAAGAAGTATGATTTGTTGAGTTTAAGATCTTTTGGCACTGAAGTTTATGTCCATGTACCAAAAGAACGAAGAAGTAAATGGGATCCGAAGAGTAAGAAAGGAATATTTGTTGGGTACGGTGAGAAAACCAAGGGATATAGAGTATGGTTTCCAAAGACAAGAAAGGTCGACACATATAGAGATGTTGTGTTTGTAACAAATAATGAAGAAAGAGAGAAGACAGAAGAGAGGCAGAAGCAGACAGAAGAGAGGGAGAAGCAGACAGAAGAGAGAGAGAAGAAGACAGAAGAGAGAGAGAACCAGAAAGGAAAGAGAGAGAGTATTGTCGAAGAAAGAAGAAATCAACAAATAGGAAGAAACATAGTGACTTATCAAGAAGAAGAAGATTCAGATAGCGATGCTGAGGTCATTAATATTGAAATGGTAGAAGAACGGCAAGATGGTATCACGAATAATATGTCACCACCACCGCAAATAGAAGCACAAATTGAAGAACAAGAAAAAGTGAGTGAGATTTGTAGAAATGAGATGCTGGAAGAAAATTTTGAAGATGAATTTGAAGATGCAACGGAACAACCCGATAGTGGAGATGAGAGAAGACCTAGTAGAATTAGAAAGAAGCCTAAATATTTGGAAGATTATGATACGGCTTTCATATCACAAGTAGAAGAACAGCTTTCTTTTGAAGAAGCTACAGAAGGTGAAGATGCTGAACGTTGATGGGAAGCTATACAAAGAGAAATAGAAGCCTTGAATATAAACAAAACTTGGATTGAGACAGACTTACCAAACGGAAAGAAGACTATTGATACTAAATGGGTGTTTCGAATAAAGAGAGATGGCTTAGAAAGAAAACAATATAAAGCACGTTTAGTAGCCAGAGGATTTCAACAAAAAGAAAGGTTTGATCACTCTGACATCTATGCACCAGTTACAAAATTAACAACTTTTCGAGTTTTAATGGAAATCGCGAGTAAATATAATTTATGCATAAACCAAATGGACGTGAAGAGTGCGTTCTTATATGGAGACATTGACGAAGAAGTATATTTAGAGAAGCCAAAAGGATTTAAAAGAGACGGAAAAGTGTTAAAATTGAAGAAATCACTATATGGCTTGAAGAAAAGTCCAAAGATGTGGAACAAGAAGTTTAACAATTTTTTATTAAGGGAGGGTTTTAAAAGAAGTCAAAGTGATTGGTGCTTATACTACAAAGAAGGAGTTAAATTTTATATACTAGTCTATGTAGATAATATTTTATTATGTGGAGAAAAGCAAGCAGAAATTGAGAGAATCAAGAAGGTATTACAAAAAGAATTTGAAATGAAAGACATGAAAGGCATAAACAAATATCTAGGAATAAATGTAACGAGAAAAGAAAACAGTATTGAGATAGAACAAAAGGCGTATATAATGGATATTTTAAATCGCTATAATATGCAAGACTGCAAGACTGTAACTACACCGATTGAAGTAGGACTACAAATATCTGAAGAGCCGTCGGAAGATAAGGAATTGGTAACTAGATGTAGAAGTTTGATAGGTTGTTTGATGTATGCTCTGTTGTGTAGTAGGCCAGACATTTGTTTTTGCGCTTTGTTATCTTAGTCGTTTTCTTTCAACAGCAAATGAAGACTTGTGGAAGGCACTGAAGCGAGTATTACGTTATTTAAAGGGAAGTCTAGATTTAAAATTAGTTTTCAGGAAAGATGAGGTGCCGTTGCAGGGGTATTGTGATGCAGATTGGGCTGGTAGTTTGAAGGATAGAAAGTCAACGTCAGGTTACGTGATGAAAATATTTGGTTGTACGGTTTCATGGTCGTCTAGCAAACAGCAGTGTGTTTCGCTCTCTTCTACGGAAGCTGAATATGTTGCTTTAGCTAAGGGTGTATCCGAAGGATGTTGGTTGAGGAATTTTATGAAAGAAATTGGGTTAAATTGTAACAACATTATTATTTTTGAAGATAACCAGTCTGTACTTCATGTTGCTAAAAATCCTGAAAACCATAAGAGACTTAAACATATTGATTTGAAATATCATTTTGTGAGAGATAAGGTAGATTCTGGAATTTTGAAATTATATTTTAAGCCATCCGAAGAACAACTAGCGGATATTTGTACAAAACCTTTATGTAAAGGTAAATTTTATAAAGGAGGATGGGCACATGAGTATGGGATCTGGTACAGGCTCCAATCGAAATGAATGACACACCGTTGAATAGGTATTTTGATGTAGATTAAGAATTAACATATCGCTAGTCCCAAATCATTGTCCGATTTTTGCTACATCCTATTAAGTACACAAACTTTTATTGCCTTTTTTCACCATTTTGACATGGTTTTAATAATATTAATATTAATGTTTTTCATTAAAGAAAATAAAACAAGTCCGATAAGTAAGTTTTATCATTTATTGATATAAGTACATATGTATATAAACGTACAGGTATATATTATACGTCATACTAATGGTATTCGTTATCTATAGTGATGCTATTTAAAAACAATGCTGGTTCATTAAAACCCTCGTGTCTAGCATATCCTAAATACCACACAATGGATATTATATGCGCACAGGAACCTACTGTGCGGCGTCCCGTCAAACAAGTACAATAATATTCTAATATTTAATTTTCGTTTCTGTTTATGATTAACAATGAAGAACGAGACAATGTAGTAACTTGCACAGTAACAGCGAACGACTGACAAGGGAACCTACCTGCGCAAGAGCCGCAGCGGGCGCGTTCCTGCCCCCGCACCCCTACCTCTGCCCGCACCCCTACCACCGCCGCGCCGCTCCGGGTTAATATCGGGAGGAAATACCGGTTCCATAATACTCATCTTCTTATGTATACAGGGTTATTAAAATGCTTCAATGTTATGCATCAATATCAATTGATGTATTTGTGTGTTTTTATTTTACTATTGTATAAGTGTGTAAAAATCACTAAACCGATTTTGTTGTGATTTTCATCCGTAAACTGAATTATATTTACCTCAAAATCTGTGCAGATTTCATCAAAATCGGTACAGCTAAACAGGCGGTTTCATTTTTTTAAATTCTATTTCAAGCATCTTTTGAAGATATATTCAAAAACGGACAACATATACAAGTTTCTTCCCTTAGTAGTTTTTTTTTACTGTTGAAAAGAGCTATCCAACGATAGTCAATTCATTTTGATTGGACATATGTACCAAAACGCCCATCCTCCTTTAGGGATGACTTGATGTTAATTTAATGTGTTAATATTATTACTATAGTGATAACTGTTTATTGATACTTATTAGGTTTTATTGAAGGTAGGTAGGTAGGTACACTTAGGTAACTTTAAATAATATGTAAGGATGTGCTCATATTGAGGGAGGGTGTTGAGAAAACCTACTTGGTCACAATATAGGCACATACATAGAACTACTTGTTTAAAAAGAAAGATAGAATGCTTTTAAATATTTGTAACGACGTTGTCACTTCCTAACTCGTAATGTATTGATATAGATGTGATGTGATGTAAATTCTGTAAAACTAAATAAAATTCTCTGTTCTCTTATAATTCCACTGTATTTATTGATTAGGTACACTCTGCTAGACCCATAACCTAAACACGTGCGACCTCTTTGTCTTTTGCCTATTCTTGAAGGAGACTAGCTGGACCAAGTAGATGTATTCATCGACATGTTGTTTTTCATGCCCGTCTACCCTACGTTTCGTGCTGTTGGTCATCACTTTGGTTTTTGACTGTTTCATCAGAAGTCCAACCTCAGAGCTAGCAGTGCTTAGATCTTGCAGTTCTGCAGCATTCGGGGCAAAGATGACGATATCGTCAGCAAAGCGCAAGTCTGTTAGCCGCCTGTCTCCGTCAATATCTATCACAGATATCTATCCCTTTGTTGGTCCAGGATAGAGCTAGTTTTTTGAAGACTTCGCGTAAGGCACAAGTGAAGAGTATTGGAGACAGCAGGTCTCCATGCTTAACGCCTTTTTCTATCTTTTAACAATTCTAAGAATAATACAATTTTACTATTTCTTTATTTTAGGCAAACACAGGACGCCAGGCAAAATCAGGCACTTTGACGGTACCTAAACAAGATTCCTACTAAATCACTAGGTAGCTCATGACATCAGAAAGCACGCGTGTGGCGGAACTTACCGCTTGAATAAACCCCCTTAGAGGCTCATACAGATGGAAGCCCAGAAACAGTACTTTTGTTCGGTGTTTTATTATTTACAGTAAGGTACCGGGTGACCTATAAATCCTGGTAAGGATTTGTAGGTCACCCGGTGTGTGTGTGGGATGAGTTGATCCCCTTCAGTGGGATGAGTTGAATCAGGACTCTATTTAAGCTCACGTTATGGACTTTCAACTTTTATTTTATTATTATTCTAAGTCATAAAACTCATTACTTATAGGTAAGTAGGTACCTGTACCTAAATTATAGGGAGGTAATTCTAATTACCTACTCAAAACTCATAACCAGTCAAAACCACTTTTGACTGCAAAAATTAGGCAAAAGTACTTTTGACCGATGCCCTTAGTTAAAAACATTATTGACTGATTTTCGCAGTCAAAAGTGGTTTTAACTAAGGGCATGAGGCCAGAGCCTCGACCGTTCATCAGCAGGTGCACCAAGCTAGCAGGTGAGGTTAGCTTGGGCCCAATGATCTTAGTGGAACCCATACCCATCCATCCAAAATTATATTTTAAGGCCCTACTGTCACCTTACCCTATTGCATGCTCGAAATGAGTAAACTGTTGAAACTATTTATATTTTAAGACCTCCAATGTACACAGTTATAGCAATAAAAAATATTCTTATTCTTATTCTTATTCTTATTGAAATACCTTCCTAATACGTTATAATAACATTTTATCTTAAAATAATATATCTAAAATGTTGTCACTCCAAGAAATTTTGACTAACATTCTTAGTCAGAA
>CAUEGO010000118.1:0-12784 GCA_958496205.1 Idaea biselata
AGTCAATATAGGTAACTACACCGATCTGATAACCCATTCAAATTTATATCATAAGAAAGATAATTTAATTACAAAAGCAATCGTATAAGCTTGCCTGCAAAAAACCGTTCATGGAATACCATTGCCAAGCTATAAAGTTTTAGAATTGGAGTCATTTAATAGGTGCGAGAGAGAAAGTAGAGCCTCCGAGGCCCGTGTAATAGAGCAGGACGCAACATAGCAGCTGCACGCTACCTGACCGTTGAATGTATCGAAGTGCGCATGCTCGTTTACATGTGAGTGACAGAGACAACATTTGTTTACTAGCTCCAATTTCGAGAATATTTTGGTATTATTCCATATTATATATACTTACAGCTATGACATAATTAAAATAAATAAATTAATGCATTAAAAAAATTAATAAACAAAAGAAAATAAATTTAACAATTTTTTTTTATTTTAAATCTAAATTATAAACTTTAAGTTTAATTAATATAAAAATTTCATCAATATAAGAAAATAAAATTTAATACATTCATGTTATTAATAGCGTTTATTACAAAGCAGATAGAAATCGAAAAATTACATTATGAAATTTATTGTTATTTTCATTATTCAGCATCGGAATCATCAGAAGCTAAATTATGAACTTCAGATTCTAATAATTCTTTTTCATTACAGGTAGCGTGCAGCTGCTATGTTGCGTCCTGCTCTATTACACGGGCCTCGGAGGCTCTACTTTCTCTCTCGCACCTATTAAATGACTCCAATTCTAAAACTTTATAGCTTGGCAATGGTATTCCATGAACGGTTTTTTGCAGGCAAGCTTATACGATTGCTTTTGTAATTAAATTATCTTTCTTATGATATAAATTTGAATTGGTTATCAGATCGGCGTAGTTACCTATATTGACTTACATGTTCACACCTGCTTGCCAGGTAGCCATGAACAGAAATTAGTAGGCAAGCCTATCTAGGCATATTCTGTATGTTAAAAACTATCAGTTGAGATACAATTCATTCGGTTATCAAAAGAGTGAAGGTGATGAAAAAAAATTGATTAAAATTAATTTAATTAAAAATAGCCATGAACACTTTTCGATAGGCAAGCTATCATAGGCATGTTCGTTAATGTATAATATTTGATAAAAATTATGTCTCATCTGGTTATCAGATGGGTGAAGGTCGATCTCCCACGGGCTCCTCTACTATTAGTTTGGGGCCATTAGCTGGCTTGTGTGGTACCATTTCGCGTTCTTTTAACCTTCTCCGAACAGTTCGAGCGCTCACAGATACTCCGTGGAAGTCGCAAAGTTGGTTTTGTATCTCAATGGAGGTAAGGTGACGATTTCTCAAGCTGGTCGTCACGATGAATCGATCCTGCCTTTCAGTTGTGACCCGAAATTGTGGCCTTCCTTGGCGACGAACAAAGCCGCCAGTCTCTAGGTATCTATATATCTATCTATCTCCGATAAACATTTCGGACCGCAGATCGACTTAAATTAAGTTGAGCACTCACATTTGTTTGGCTGTGTCCGGCCTGGATAAGTGCCACAGCCTGGGCGGCGACTTTAGGCGAAGTATCCATAGATTATTGATAGAACCTCACCTTAATGTTAAGAATAAGTAATGTTTGTTGCAAAACCAAAGAGAAAAATCACACTTTCAAGAATTAAATACAAGTAAACCAATAAAATAAAGTTTTCTTAGTATTCGATTGTTTGATATCAACGAACAGGCTCCAAATTTTCTTTTGTTTCTTTAAATTCTGTGTTCGAAATTCAAAAAAAGACTATTGAATGAAATTATGAATGTGCCAGGTTCAAAACTGCATAAAAACTTTTTGCTCGACCTAATTTAAAATTTTAGCTAGGACCAAACGAAAATGAAAATGCAAAGTGGGCCAATAGATGTGTCCAGAAATGTAGTTGAAAAGTACAAATGTTTTAGAACCCACATTATCTCGTCTAAATACCGCAATATTTTTTTTTTAATCGTATTGTCATTATAAAATACGATCGAGGTTATGTATCCAAGTTATTAGATTCGTAATCGAATCTAATAACTTGGATACATAACCTCGAAAGACGTAACCATCTTTCGGTAGTCGGGTAAAAATTAATATTTAACTGGACGTTAAGGAATGGCATCAGCAATTCAAATTTTCAATTTAAAATTCCCAAGTCACGGGGAACCATCTAACGGCGTAACATTATGGGGATGAATAAATATAGTCCTTTTTCTTGGGCATTGCGCAATTAAATTTATGATGTCAAGTGCTTAAACTAAATCACAGTTAACTGCTTTAAACTGTTTAAAACAAGCAAAACCCTATAATTAATTTCCTATCTTTTAGATGACGTGCTTACCTGTTATGGTCCTCTCCTAGCGCCACTCTGGCCAGATGAAATATTAACCTCTCGACTAGATCAAAATTAGGTTTCGGTAGCTTCTTTAATATCGTGAAGATTGTCGATACCCTTTCCTGAAATAGAACACAATTAAATATAATATAAGTGAAAAGTCTTTAGAGCGTTGTCTGTGGCGTTACGAAGACCATATATTGCGCAAAAGGATGGACATGCACCCTAGAAGATGGTATATTTCCTAGAGTTACAAAAAATGCCAGTAAAGTATTTGCCAACCAACTGTTCGGTATTACCCAAATTGTTACCCAAACCGCACGGTATAAAGCTATCACAGTGCGGTGAGGCACTGTGTAAAGCTATCACTGACCTGTGTGTCGGTGATGTCGGCAGCCAGCATGAAGTGGTCGTAGAGGTCGAAGGTCAGCAGCGGCTCGGGCAGCTCCCGGAAGAACCCCTCGAGCACGGAGGTGGCACGTGCTGTGTAAAGCTATCACTGACCTGTGTGTCGGTGATGTCGGCAGCCAGCATGAAGTGGTCGTAGAGGTCGAAGGTCAGCAGCGGCTCGGGCAGCTCCCGGAAGAACCCCTCGAGCACGGAGGTGGCACGTGCTGTGTAAAGCTATCACTGACCTGTGTGTCGGTGATGTCGGCAGCCAGCATGAAGTGGTCGTAGAGGTCGAAGGTCAGCAGCGGCTCGGGCAGCTCCCGGAAGAACCCCTCGAGCACGGAGGTGGCACGTGCTGTGTAAAGCTATCACTGACCTGTGTGTCGGTGATGTCGGCAGCCAGCATGAAGTGGTCGTAGAGGTCGAAGGTCAGCAGCGGCTCGGGCAGCTCCCGGAAGAACCCCTCGAGCACGGAGGTGGCACGTGCTGTGTAAAGCTATCACTGACCTGTGTGTCGGTGATGTCGGCAGCCAGCATGAAGTGGTCGTAGAGGTCGAAGGTCAGCAGCGGCTCGGGCAGCTCCCGGAAGAACCCCTCGAGCACGGAGGTGGCACGTGCTGTGTAAAGCTATCACTGACCTGTGTGTCGGTGATGTCGGCAGCCAGCATGAAGTGGTCGTAGAGGTCGAAGGTCAGCAGCGGCTCGGGCAGCTCCCGGAAGAACCCCTCGAGCACGGAGGTGGCACGTGCTGTGTAAAGCTATCACTGACCTGTGTGTCGGTGATGTCGGCAGCCAGCATGAAGTGGTCGTAGAGGTCGAAGGTCAGCAGCGGCTCGGGCAGCTCCCGGAAGAACCCCTCGAGCACGGAGGTGGCACGTGCTGTGTAAAGCTATCACTGACCTGTGTGTCGGTGATGTCGGCAGCCAGCATGAAGTGGTCGTAGAGGTCGAAGGTCAGCAGCGGCTCGGGCAGCTCCCGGAAGAACCCCTCGAGCACGGAGGTGGCACGTGCTGTGTAAAGCTATCACTGACCTGTGTGTCGGTGATGTCGGCAGCCAGCATGAAGTGGTCGTAGAGGTCGAAGGTCAGCAGCGGCTCGGGCAGCTCCCGGAAGAACCCCTTGAGTACGGACGCGCGGACGTGTACCGCATACGAGTCCAGTTTGTCCACACCCTCCTCCGGCCGCTCGTCTAGTAGCCGTCGGAGCTCACGGACCTGAGGGGTAACCAAGTTGCCACATGAACAATAGCAATATTCTTGTTTAATCTTAAAAAGAAAATAAGTGAGGCACTGGGCAAATATGGCACTAGGCGTTCATAGAAATATTTTAAATGAAAAATACATCTACAAAAACAACACATGGTCGACGCTAAGCGGGATTGAAACCAACAACGCATTTACGTCGTTAAGATGCGTTGTTGGTTCGAATCCCGCTCAGCCGTGGGCGCATGCGTTGTGTTTTTGTAAACGTATTTCTCCTTTAAAATATTTCAATATTCCTCTTTGTTTTGTTCAAGAAAGAGTAACCTTCTCGTTTTTAGTTTACTGTGACTCCATGTCACAGTAAAAGACAAACGATACATAGTTGCATCTGCATGCATGCATATGTTAATCACTGTTTATAGGTTCACATTTACTTTTTACTAGCCATAGCCCGTTGGTGTTTCTGATCGATAGTTTCTCCCTCATTCAACCACGCTAAGGGAAAAGATACCAAGTTTTTTTTATTTTAAGTTAAGTAAATGTAATTTTTCTAAGCTCGGTGGTTTAGGCTGTGGATTGTCAACTTTTGAGTGAGTCAGCTAGTCAGTACACTTTTATTTTATACTAGCTGCGTTTCACCCGCGTAAGTCTCGATCCCGTGGGAATATCGGGATCAAAAGTAGCCTATGCATCTCAGGGTGAATGTAGCTTTCTAATGGTAATTGAAATCGGTCCAGTAGTTTAAGAGTTTATTCATAACAAACATACAGACGCACACATGCAAACACACACACAACTCTTTCCTCTTTATAATATTCGTGAAGATTTGATCAAATGTGTAAAGTACATTTGCAATCCACTTTCACGAGCTCCTCTGTGCTTCGGAAGACACGTTAAGCTTTTATTTCCGGTTATTATCTCTGATAGCAGTCGTTAGGTCAAGTTAGAGGCCTTAGGGCGACCTGAAAACTCTAACACTAGGTGAGCCACAACACTAAACGAAAAGAAGAAGTGCATATTTCCAATAGATCTTACCTTGGAACTGAGTCCACTTTTCCTATAAAGTCCTTCGGTGTACAAGCCAGTCATCTCTATGGTGGTAATCAGTCTATCCACTACGACTGGAATGTTGGTCTCTCCGTTTGGCAGTTCGCCTAGAGGGACGCCGAAAACCTAAGCAGAACACATGAGAAATTTTGTAGATAATGTTTGTATTTAGCATAATATGTTTTAATTTACCCCCTTACTTATAAGCGATGACTAAGTTTATGTAACGTTTAAGACAGTCTGTTAACTTTGTAACTTCGTGTCACAGTAATAGCTACGTAAAGATAACCAGTGTAAGGGGGTTAATTAATAGAAATAATTTCAATATTAGTGCAAAAATCTTTGATAATACAGCAGCAGTCAGTATTTATAATATTTTATGGTAGACTGCTTACTAAAGCAAAACTTGACTTAAACGATTGAGTAGTTCTTATAACACAAAAAATCTCAATTATATTACTAATTTAGATCCGCAATTGTTTAAAGTGCGACCGACGACTGTAGCGCGAATATTTTTTTGTCAATTAACGTAAATGGTAATTATAATCTTATTGTATCGTGTTATTTTTATTTATTTATTAAAAATAAATTAATTAAGTAGTCCTTAATTTCAAGCGGCGGCGTTTCTGTATTAGGCCCTTATTGCCAGTTAGTTGAAATTACTGGCGAAATATCGAGCTCCGTGAAAAAACAAGTTTAAACAATGGTTAATACCCCGTTGTATAATAATATTTATAGGCCCTAATTTAGCTTGTATACTGACCTTCCCCTTCTTAACAACTCCGAACTGCTCCCGGCCGCCCGCGTCCACGGCGCCGACGATGGCGGCGGACGGCGTCACGCTGTTCTTGAGGCACACCGTCGACACCTGCGGACAGAACGGCGGTTTAATGGAACCTTGGAACACTATTACAGGTGGTAACTTCTTACTAGGGATGGGCCGACTAGTAGACTAGCTGTCGGTCGGTCGGTTTAGTCGGCAATGGAGATTATTATGATTCGAAAATATCTCCCAAATGATCACTCGGCAATTGTTGGTAATTTTGTAAGAATTCGCACTTCGAAAACTTTAGCGTTTCGCTATCGCTTGCATAACTTTCAGAAATTGACGACCTTTGTGGCGCGTCGTGCGAAAGCGCGACTGCAATGCAGGAGGTCGCGGGTTCGATTCCCGCCGGGTGCAAGTATTTATGCTTATAAAATAAATATTTGTGTCTGGTCTGGGTGTCCCTCTATGTATAATATGTATGTATTTACAAAAGAAAAATAAATATAAGTATTATATCCGTTGTCTAGTCACCGTAACACAAGCTTAGTCGCTTACCACGGGGCTAGATAGCGTTGTGTGTTGTTTATAGAATTTATTTATTTATTATTGTTAAACCGTTTTCGAAAAAAAAAAAATTAATAGAGCTGGAGCATAGTTGAGACATTTTAGAGGCCCTGGTTTTTCTGACTACACCCATCTAAATATTTCGTAAGTAGTTTCTTATTGCTCTAGACCAGGGGTTCCCAAACTGGGGGCGCGCCTCCCAGGCCCCCCCTGGGAGGCGCATTTACAGGGGGGCGCGGGTCACCTGTGTAGTTAAGTATTAAAACCTGAGAGAATGCATTCGATACGACCAATTAAATTATCTGAAATTGACGCCTGTCAAGTACATAATATTGTTTCCTCAGTCGGTCAATGTTAAGATCATGTTAAGACCTTATCAGCCTCTACCTCCTCCTCACAGGCGCTATCAAAGGTATTTGGTACAACTTGGTACAACTTGCCTTTTGTATGACTTTGAAAACTATAATGAGCAATAAAATACTTATTTTAAACACTTTTTATTCTGGCCTGATAATCTGGAATGGACGGGGGGGCGCGGACTTTTTTTTTATGGTCGAAAGGGGGCGCGCCTCAAATAAGTTAGGGAACCCCTGCTCTAGACAGTTTTACTAAAAATATTTTTAAAGAAAAATACGTCTTATAAATTCATTCTCTTGAACTCGCGTCTTTGGGTCTATTCCAACTAGACCACGCGAGTTGATATCGAACCGCTGACTATTTAAACAATACTTAAATAATAAACATCACGCGATTAAAACAAAAAAATGAGTTTTATTTCAAAACTAAAATGGCGATTCAGTCTTGAAGGTCGGTCAAAAAAAATTACCTGTATAACATTTGCTTTCTTAAACCACCCACCAGGTGATATAAATAAAGCACAATGAATATTACCTTAGTATAACACTTCTTATGCGAGGCAAGCTTGCAGGTTTGGCAAATGAGCGACCGCTCGATGGGCCACATGAAGAAAGTCTTGCAGATCTCACACTCGGTGGGAATGTTGATCATGCACAGCGTAAACGTGTGCCCCTTGTACTGGATCGGGTCGTCCACCTGGTGGAAACATACATTTCAATAATCTATCACAATAAACGCATACTTACTTATAAAGAAAAAAAATGCAACGATTAATAATAATTCAAATAACAGTCTATGACGGTCACTGTGGCGCGTCGGGCAGATCAGCTCTGGGTGATTTCTATACGCATCATATGTACATATGTATGTAGTTATGTACAAAAAAAATACATATTTAGTACCCTGTATACTAAAAAAAAAGACCGTGGTTGGAAAAAAAGTACCCTTAATATTGATGATGGAAAATTTTGGTCAAAGGAAACATTGCTTTATTTTCAAAAATAAGTAAAACTGCATCTGCACGCATACGTGAAATCAAAGCAGCATGTTATCATGGCAATGACGTTACTCAATTATCATCAACTCCATAGCCAAACGTAAAATTAAAAAAAAATACCTTTCCACCCTAGGGATGGAAAATCTTTATCCACCCCGCTATCTACCTATGAAAATTAAACTTTCCAAACAGGAGAGATGAAAATAATTTGTAATCATAATACCCACTAACCTTCCGTTTCTTATCCTTTTTCCGTTTGGTCCTAGCTTTGTCCGTGTCGTGTTGACTCATGAACTCATCCATGAACCCTCTGAACGCGTTCACTCCCATCGTGATGGAGAGAGTGGACCCTTCCCTCGCGCAGACTGTCTCCATCACGTGGAGAAAGTTCCCGATTAGGTCCTTGTACTTGAGAGCGGAGCCGCGGGTCTCTACTATACTGTAGGTTGCTACGAGGTTGTCTTTGAATTCTAGGAGCGCGTGTTTGAATACCCTGTCCACCTGATGACAATAATATAATAAATAGGGATGGGTCGAAATTTGTTTGACATTCGGTTTAACCGAACTGCGGCAGTTTAAACAGAAACTTTGGCATTTGGTTGAAATTCTGCTTAAATGCCGAACAGTCGCCATTTAATCATGTTCAGGAAAAAATAAACAACTTAGCTGTTTTAAAAAGAATATAGAAAAACCTAGCAACTACTAAATATTGAATATTGTAGTATGTGAGGTGAACAAAAGTGAACAGACGAGACTTGTTCACTTGCGACATGTTGGTTACGAGTGAACAGAAAATACGTGTTCAATTGTGACTTATTTCTCAAAGTATGTGAAGTGAACAAAAGTGAACAGACGATACCTGTTTACTTGTGACTTGTTGATTACGAGTGAACACAAGTGAACAGAAATGCGTATTCATTTATGACTTATTAGTTGGGTCACCCGCGTAAGTCCCGATCACGTGGGAATATCGGGATCAAGTAGCTTATGTTACTCAGGGTGAATGTAGCTTTCTAATGGCGAAAGAATTTTTGAAATCGGTCCAGTAGTTTTTGAGTTTATTCATAACAAACATACAGACACACACACAAATACGAATCTTTGTTTTTTATAATATTAGTGTAGATTTGTCAAAACAATCAAGTGATCATTAGTGAACAGACGATACATGTTCACATGTAACTTGTTTGTCACGACTGAACACTTGTATCTAATTCGTTTGGCTAACCTAGCGCAGTAAGTAGTACAGTATTTTACAAACCTCTGACTGTTTCTTATTCTCGTTAGATTCCATTTTACATATCTTATCGGTTATAAAGTTCTGCATCGCCTGTAACTCCGTCGCGTCCGATATTATTTTATCCGTTCGGTCCATAAACTCTGACGTCCCGGTGAGGTTGAAGTTTGAACTGACGGAACCTTTAACAAAACATAGGAATTTTAGGCAAAATTAACAACATTTTAGACATAAGGCCTATTACTTATTATTACCTATTTATATTATTGTCCACTATTGATTCGATAATATCACATGGTACTCTATTTTAAGTTCTTAAGCCTGCACTGGGCTTTCATAGAAATATTTTAAAGAAACAATACTTCTGCAAAAATACAACGCACGATAGACGCAGGGCTGGATTCGAACCCGCACCTTACTCAAACCAATTATTAGTCTACCGGCGTCGGTCACATCACATGGTACATTGTCAAATAAAATCGTTCTGGAAAATGACTTTCAATTGTAGTAAAAAAGTATATCAAAACAAGCAGACGAAACAGAAACAGGGACTCCGGTTTATTTATTCCGGTCGCTTGTAAACAAATTAACATTTGACGAGTCTTTTTTAAAATTTAAAATAATTTTGGAATCTGTGATCGATTTTATTAATTTGAAAAGAGTTTTACAAACAAATTTAGTAACATTATCCCGAATCTTTATCGCGTATTATTATTTATTTTCTTAGAATGTAACTATGTTAACAAATCGTGTGAACTTAAAAAGTTGACCAAACAAATTCATTTTTAAACGTAATGACCAGTCTCGTCTCGTAATAGAATCTATTTCGGTCTATTCTATTAATAAAATTAACCAAAATAACATTGCAAGATCATTGTAGGTCAATCTTTAATTTCAAACTTAACTTTTAGCACGACATTCAAATAAAATAAAAAACAACAAAAAAGGTGAGAAAATAAAAACAAACAACACTAAAACTAAAACTTAAATCTAAAAAGAAAAAAGCCCGACGTCGATGGCACCCTCCCGAGACATGGTCCCCAAGATGCTGGCGGCATTCCCCCTCTGAATAGCGAGACTAACCCGCTGAGACAGAAAACCACCAGCTCTGGGATCACCGGTCGCCTCGATTAGACGCCCCGACAATTCCCTTACTTTTAGCTACTAACATTTGTCATTTTTCTATAAAAAAAAATCTTTGGAGAATACCCATGTCCATTAGCAAGTCATATGTTCATTTTGAGCGTATTGTTTGCAATTGGAATGACGTTGAATTGAAATTTTGGACAATTTTATTACAGGAATAGTCCCCAGTAAAACTAAAGTATAGACCATATTATCTTGTGTGTATAAGATTCTCACCTTTAGACAAATCCAGTAAATTATTAGAATGGGGCATGATTCTCTTCCTGGCCTTGTGGCGGCCGCGGGCGGGGGCGGGGGCGGGCGCGGGGGCGGCGTTGGCGGGGCTGGAGCACGGCATGGTGATGACGCCCTTGTTCTGGATGCACTTGGTGTGGTACAGCTGCTTGCAGTCGATGCAGCGCTGGCCTTGCGTCACGAACGCGTCGATGGCTTCCTGGCAGTACACGCACTTGTCGCTCTTCGCGAACCGAGTTATTTTACGAAACCTGTTGGGGAATTCAAGGTAAATATATGTTGTAGGACGTTGTGCGATCTAGGTATTAAACTAAGGCACCAGGCTTGTATTATAGGTACTTGACAACGGAGATGCTACATACAATAGTTTATTTTAAAATACATACAAATGGTTTATATATACATTAATACATTTACATAATATATATACATTAGCAGCGTTCCTGCTGCAAAGGTTGTCCATTGCGGTTCAACGCGGGAATGCTGATAGCATTTTGGGCAGCTTTGCATTGGGAACGCTTGAGGATGGTTTATTTTAGGTTAAGTTTTAGTTATGATAAGTTTGATTGTTACATTTAATTGTATTTTCTTTTGGTAAATAAACTATTTTTAAGGGTATACATTATTTTTCCAGGTCCATAATTGTTCAATAGTAAATATGCGACAATGTAAAACCCCATGAGTTTCTTGTGTCTTCTTCTCATTGGAGGTCGCGTTCCGAAGACACAGTAGATGACATTATATAAGTAACTAGCGCCACCTGCCTCGACCTTTTAGTTTTTAACCCCATTGTCAAATCGAACAAATTAAAAAATAAATTGTTAGTTGCAAACATGTGTCAAAATAAAATGTATTAATCAAATGCACCATAGAGTATTTATTCCAACGTCCAAGTAAATCACCCCCGTATTGGTGCAAATTTAACTTTCTACCCCATTTAACCATCTTATGGGGATGAATTAAAAAAAAATACGAAACACGTGTTCAATTAATTCTAAAAACGAATATTTGTGCGAAGTTTGAAGTCGATTAGACCAAGGAAAAATTAAAATTCTCCTACGTGTTCAAGGGCTAATGTTATTTTAAATTCAAATATAACTGCCATATAACAAAAACTGTGAATAGTTACAAGATACGCAACTTTTGGCTTAAATTTCCCACAATTAAGTAACTTGTTTCTTTTTTTTAAATAATATTCATAATTGAGTAATTTAAAGTTTTTTTTTTGCATATTTTTCTATTTGTACCTTAATTCCATTGCAGATAATTGCCAACACCTTAGTATAAAAGCTTGAGTATGGTAATCATTCACGTTAGTATTAATTAAGACAGTTGATAAGTAATGCATTAAAATATAACAGATTTTATTAAAATATAACTGAATTTTATGTTAAGCTCGACCATGTGGGGATATGTGACTATTTTCGTTGTTTCATGTTTAATTTATAGTCGATTTACTTCTAAAACAAAGACGAAATCGGAGCCTTATTATTTCATTGGTTTATATTAATTTATCTAAATACTGTTTACATGCGAGAAGACTTGATAAATCAGGTATGTATACCTACCTATACTATGACTTTACGAGAAGAAAACGCTTATTTCTTCTCTTGCCGCGGAAGAAACCTTATAATGCCATCGTCATGTTAAAAGGCTATTTTTGAATTCAGAATCCATTACAAAAGATTCTTATTTCCTATAGTAAAACGCTTCTGGAGGGATTCTACTGCAATTTTAATATACATAATACATTTCTCGTCCCCCGGAGCCCGGGCCCCCGAGAGCGTTGCAACCAGGAGAAGGAAAAGGCTTGTAGCGACATCTATCTAACATACAGTTTCAACTTGTGTCACAACCAGTAATTGCTCCATACCTGTGTCCAGCAATCCGGAAGAGTCCGTTCTCCGTCTGCCCGATGAACCCGGCGGACCTCGGGTCGACGGGCCGTAGGTCTACGGGCCGTAGGTCGCCGGGCGCCGGGTCGGAGTTCCGCCGCCGCAGGGAACCCGCCACCCCCACGCCCACGGCCGAGCTGCCGCCTGCCACGGACGTCGCTTCGCGGTAGCTCTCTAGGGGTAGCTTTATTCTGAAATATAATTTGTATTATTGTATCATCTTGTTTTATTATTAAGTAGATAAAATATGTATTTGTTTTCAATGTTTTGAGCGAGATTTCTGATCATTAACCGTACTATCCATTCATATAAATCTAGAAACTTAAATCTAAAATGTAAACAGGAAAACGTAACACCACGCGATTCAAACCGAAAAATGTCTTTAATTTCAATATAACATCGCGAAAACAGAAGAAGAATCTAGGAAAACGAAAATAAAGAGCTGTCACTTTTAAATAAATGCATGGAGTTTTTGTTTGCATTTTGATCTAAGTTTTTATTATAGTCGTAGTCGTTTCCTAATCGGTCTTTATTTTTATCGTACCTACATAATACAATAAAATAAATATTAGTTAAGTACATATGTAGGAACGTATGAAAG
>CAUEGO010000119.1:0-27302 GCA_958496205.1 Idaea biselata
TAAGTTTCAGTGGGTGGTGGACCGTTAAGGAGCCTCATAGCCACTTTCTAATGGCACTGCCTAGGTACTATCGACTGTAAACTATAATCCTAGCCCAAATTTGATGCGATTGGAGCGAGATAGCTAGGTGTAAAACACCTCCATCCATCGAGAAACAGAAAATTTGCATGAAAAATATTTGTTTGAGGTTAAAGTAGTTGGTGTAGCGTTATGAGCCTCATAGCCACTTTTTAATGGCACTTATTAGGTACTCTAATGTATAACCTTTAGTGCTAGGCCAAATTTGATGCGATTGGAGCGGGATAGCTAGGTGTAAAACACCTCAATCCATCAAGATACAGAAAATTTGCATGAAAAATATTTTTATTAAGTTTCAGTGGGTGGCGGAGCGTTAAGGAGCCTCATAGCCACTTTCTCATGGCACTTTTTAGGTACTCTGATGTATTAACTTTAGTGCTAGTCCAAATTTGAAGCGATTGGACCGGGATAGCTAGGTGTAAAACACCTTAACCCATCGAGATACAGAAAATTTGCATGAAAAATATTTTATTTTGTTTCAGTGGGTAGTGGACCGTTAAGGAGCCTCATAGCCATTTTCTACTAGCACTGCCTAGGTACTATGGACTGTTACCTATAATCCAAGCCCAAATTTGATGCGATTGGAGCGGGATAGCTAGGTGTAAAACACCTCAATCCATTGAGAAACAGAAAATTTGCATGATAAATATTTTCATTTAGTTTCAGTGGGTGGCGGAGCGTTAGGGAGCCTCATAGCCACTTTCTAATGGCACTGCCTAGGTACTATGGACTGTTATCTATAATCCTAGACTAATTTTGATGCGATTTGAGCAGTCTGAGTAGTTGAATTTTAGTAGAAGTTATTTATTACATCTTTGTGTCCTAGGAATGTTTGTGTGGCAGTTATTATAAGTTTTATAATTTTATTGGCATCTTTTGTCTATATATAACCTATTGTGATATTAATATACTATTTTTTATGTATATACAAGCTGTTATTTCGTTTGGCTGCTAACTTCACAAAAATGACCATCTTAATTTGGAGCCTCATAGCCACTTTCTAATAGCACTGCCTAGGTACTATGGACTGTAACCTATAATTCTAGTCCAAATTTGATGCGAGTGGAGCGGGATAGCTAGGTGTAAAACACCTCAATCCATCGAAATACAGAAAATTAGCATGAAAAATATTTGTTTGAGGTTAAAGTAGTTGGTGTAGCGTTAGGAGCCTCATAGCCACTTTTTAATGGCACTTATTAGGTACTCTGATGTATAACCTTTAGTGCTAGGCCAAATTTGATGCGATTGGAGCGGGATAGCTAGATGTAAAACACCTCAATCCATCAAGATACAGAAAATTTGCATGAAAAATATTTTTATTAAGTTTCAGTGGGTGGCGGAGCGTTAAGGAGCCTCATAGCCACTTTATTATAGCACTGCCTAGGTACTATGGACTGTTACCTATAATTCTAGCCCAAATTTGATGCGATTAGAGCGGGATAGCTAGGTGTAAAACACCTTAACCCATCGAGATACAGAAAATTTGCATGAAAAATATTTGTATTAAGTTTTATTGGGTGGTGGAGCGTTAACGAGCCTCATAGCCACTTTCTTATAGCACTGCCTAGGTACTATGGACTGTTACCTATAATTCTAGCCCAAATTTGATGCGATTAGAGCGGGATAGCTAGGTGTAAAACACCTTAACCCATCGAGATACAGAAAATTTGCATGAAAAATATTTGTATTAAGTTTTATTGGGTGGTGGAGCGTTAACGAGCCTCATAGCCACTTTCTTATAGCACTGCCTAGGTACTATGGACTGTTACCTATAATTCTAGCCCAAATTTGATGCGATTAGAGCGGGATAGCTAGGTGTAAAACACCTCCATCCATCGAGAAACAGAAAATTTGCATGAAAAATATTTGTATTAAGTTTCATTGGGTGGTGGACCGTGAAGGAGCCTCATAGCCACATTCTAATGGCATTTTCAAGGTACTCTGATGTATTACCTTTAGTGCTAGGCCAAATTTGATGCGATTGGAGCGGGATAGCTAGGTGTAAAACACCTCCATCCATCGAGAAACAGAAAATTTGCATGAAAAATATTTTTATTAAGTTTCATTGGGTGGTGGAGCGTTAAGGAGCCTCATAGCCACTTTCTTATAGCACTGCCTAGGTACTATGGACTGTTACCTATAATCCTAGCCCAAATTTGATGCGATTGAAGCGGGATAGCTAGGTGTAAAATACCTCAATCCATCGAGATACAGAAAATTTACACGAAAAATATTTGATTGAGGTTTATGTGGTTGGTGGAGCGTTAGGAGCCTCAAAGCAACTTTCTTATGGCACTTTTTAGGTACTTTGATGTATTACCTTTAGTGCTAGGCCAAATTTGATGCGATTGGAGCGGGATAGCTAGGTGTAAAACACCTCCATCCATCGAGAAACAGAAAATTTGCATGAAAAATATTTTTATTAAGTTTCATTGGGTGGTGGAGCGTTAAGGAGCCTCATAGCCACTTTATTATAGCACTGCCTAGGTACTATGGACTGTTACCTATAATTCTAGCCCAAATTTGATGCGATTAGAGCGGGATAGCTAGGTGTAAAACACCTCCATCCATCGAGAAACAGAAAATTTGCATGAAAAATATTTTTATTAAGTTTCAGTGGGTGGTGGAGCGTTAAGGAGCCTCATAGCCACTTTCTTATAGCACTGCCTAGGTACTATGGACTGTAGACTATAATCCTAGCCCAAATTTGATGCGATTGGAGCGGGATAGCTAGGTGTAAAACACCTCCATCCATCGAGAAACAGAAAATTTGCATGAAAAATATTTGTATTAAGTTTCATTGGGTGGTGGACCGTTAAGGAGCCTCATAGCCACATTCTAATGGCATTTTCAAGGTACTCTGATGTATTACCTTTAGTGCTAGGCCATATTTGATGCGATTGGAGCGGGATAGCTAGGTGTAAAACACCTCCATCCATCGAGAAACAGAAAATTTGCATGAAAAATATTTGTATTAAGTTTCATTGGGTGGTGGAGCGTTAAGGAGCCTCATAGCCACTTTCTTATAGCACTGCCTAGGTACTATGGACTGTAGACTATAATCCTAGCCCAAATTTGATGCGATTGGAGCGGGATAGCTAGGTGTAAAACACCTCCATCCATCGAGAAACAGAAAATTTGCATGAAAAATATTTGTATTAAGTTTCATTGGGTGGTGGACCGTGAAGGAGCCTCATAGCCACATTCTAATGGCATTTTCAAGGTACTCTGATGTATTACCTTTAGTGCTAGGCCAAATTTGATGCGATTGGAGCGGGATAGCTAGGTGTAAAACACCTCCATCCATCGAGAAACAGAAAATTTGCATGAAAAATATTTTTATTAAGTTTCATTGGGTGGTGGAGCGTTAAGGAGCCTCATAGCCACTTTCTTATAGCACTGCCTAGGTACTATGGACTGTAGACTATAATTCTAGCCCAAATTTGATGCGATTGGAGCGGGATAGCTAGGTGTAAAACACCTCCATCCATCGAGAAACAGAAAATTTGCATGAAAAATATTTGTATTAAGTTTCATTGGGTGGTGGACCGTGAAGGAGCCTCATAGCCACATTCTAATGGCATTTTCAAGGTACTCTGATGTATTACCTTTAGTGCTAGGCCAAATTTGATGCGATTGGAGCGGGATAGCTAGGTGTAAAACACCTCCATCCATCGAGAAACAGAAAATTTGCATGAAAAATATTTTTATTAAGTTTCATTGGGTGGTGGAGCGTTAAGGAGCCTCATAGCCACTTTATTATAGCACTGCCTAGGTACTATAGACTGTTACCTATAATTCTAGCCCAAATTTGATGCGATTAGAGCGGGATAGCTAGGTGTAAAACACCTCCATCCATCGAGAAACAGAAAATTTGCATGAAAAATATTTTTATTAAGTTTCAGTGGGTGGTGGAGCGTTAAGGAGCCTCATAGCCACTTTCTTATAGCACTGCCTAGGTACTATGGACTGTAGACTATAATCCTAGCCCAAATTTGATGCGATTGGAGCGGGATAGCTAGGTGTAAAACACCTCCATCCATCGAGAACCAGAAAATTTGCATGAAAAATATTTGTATTAAGTTTCATTGGGTGGTGGACCGTTAAGGAGCCTCATAGCCACATTCTAATGGCATTTTCAAGGTACTTTGATGTAATACCTTTAGTGCTAGGCCAAATTTGATGCGATTGGAGCGGGATAGCTAGGTGTAAAACACCTCCATCCATCGAGATACAGAAAATTTACATGAAAAATATTTGATTGAGGTTTATGTGGTTGGTGGAGCGTTAGGAGCCTCATAGCCACTTTTTTATAGCACTGCCTAGGTACTACGGACTGTTACCTATAATTCTAGCCTAAATTTGATGCGATTGGAGCGGGATAGCTAGGTGTAAAACACCTTAACCCATCGAGATACAAGAAATTTGTATGAAAAATATTTGTTTTAAGTTTCAGTGGGTGGTGGAGCATTATGGAGCCTCATAGCCACTTTCTAATGGCACTGCCTAGGTACTATGGACTGTTATCTATAATCCTAGACTAATTTTGATGCGATTTGAGCAGTCTGAGTAGTTGAATTTTAGTAGCAGTTATTTATTACATCTTTGTGTCCTAGGAATGTTTGTGTGGCAGTTATTATAAGTTTTATAATTTTATTGGCATCTTTTGTCTATATATAACCTATTGTGATATTTATATACTATTTTTTATGTATATACAAGCTGTTATTTCGTTTGGCTGCTAACTTCACAAAAATGACCATCTTAATTTGGTCGGGTTATAGGCTGCTAACTTTGGCTGCCAAGTTCACACCGGTCCGCCCAGGTCCCGATTCCGCGAGAATATCAGGATCATTACTAGCCATTAATCTTCCTCGATATGTGGACTATCAAACACAAAAATATATTTTCAATTCGGACCAGTAAGTTCCTGAGATTAGCGCGTTCAACCAAACTAAAAAATCTCATAAGCTTTCTATTCATTAGTCTAAATATGTTAAATGGATTAAGTCTAGTAAATTTAAGCCTTACCGACGCAAATAGGTCCACACAGAGGGTCTGAATATACAAACAAAAAAACAAACTCTTCCACTTTATATAGTAATAGAATTACTAGCTCTGCATAGTTTTAAAGATATAAGCGTACATACAAAATACAAACAGACACGACAGAGAGGGAAGTCACTTTGTTTTAGACTATGTAAAGATTAAAGTTGTCCGAGTACCAGTTTTACCAAGAAACCAAATACCAATTATTACTCAGCTCAATGTTTGTCATTACAAGTACTTCGTGATTAACTATGTATGAAATGTATTTCCTCTTTTATTTTTAGAATTAGGATGTCTGGCGCAGCAAAACAAAAACAAAAGCTCGAAAAGTATGGGCTCCATCAGCGGAACTGGAGGAGGTCCTCCAGGCCCAGATTTAACAGATCTGGACAATAAAATATTGGAAATTGTAGGACCTGCCTCTGTGTATGGTTTTGCGACTGTAGAGCAGGTAAGTTTTCCTTTAAAAACCAGGTAATACATATAATTAAATATTTTTGCTGTATATCTTAAATTATTTATTGTTAATTTCAGACCCCAAATGGAACATACTGCTGCTGCTGTTGCTGAAGTTCCTCCTGCTGTGTCTGCTCAGCTAGAAGATCCTCAATGAGTTCATCAATCACCGCCACAACAACCTGAGCTGCCCAACCGCCCCCGTATATGCCGGCCTGAGCGGGTGCGAGCCCCAAGACCACCAAGACCGCCTGTTGCCGATAGCCTGACAGCAGCATTAAATGAAAATATTAGGCTGCTGAGCTGAGCAGATATTGCACTGCCATTAAGAGAAAATGCCTGTGCTAAGGTGCGGGCAGCTCAAGTTTTAGCTGAAGCGTTGAGGGGAGACACAGTTGAGGAAATTTTTGTTGAAGAGGCACAGTAAACTCCTAACTGGTTTAACTGTATAGACAATTCTAGCCAAATCTGAATCAAATTCTATTTTAACTACCTACCTAGTATATATTTTGAATAAAACTTGTAAATGATATAAAATGACTTTTATTGAAAATAATTGTTGCCCTAGGAGGCAAAATGTGCAAATAGGCATATTGCCACAGGTATTTTATTATTATTTACTTATCAGGCAGGCAGTTGATACAATTGATAGATGCCTGTATCCAGCTATTCTTAGTCTGTTTCTGTATTGGCTAAGTATTTGTCAAGTTTGTTCTTGAACTGGTTGATACTGTGCAGAGATGATGTCCTTTGGTAGCTTGTTCCACGCTCTGACCACTCTGTTGCTGAAGAAATGTTCGTGAGGGTTGTTGTGCGAGAAGGCGGTGCGTAATTTGAGGTGGTGCCCTCTGAGATGATCATTGGTGTCACGACTGAGTAATTTGTGAAAGTCCAGCAGGTCATAGTCATTTGGTAGGTATACAAAACAGTTTTTTAAATTTGTTATCCGGCAATACGAATGGATTAGAACAGTCTCTTAATCGTTTTAATCTAAGCCCTTCGTCATTGCTTCTGCAATAAAATTAAACAGTTTTGTTAAATGTTTTATTTAACAAAACACGCTTTTCTGAGGGTTTTCACTAAATCTGTCCATAAAGGCCGGCACTCAGAACACCTTTCAGCCCGTACTACAGCCAAAATTACAAATTCGTCAATCGTAACGTTATTTATTCGATAAATGTTGTTATTTACTTCAACGACCAATTTTAGTCCACACAAAATTAGTCGCGACTTAATTTTAGTTTGACGTTTACTATTTTGGTTGTTTTGTGGTCGTTCCGAATAGCTAAAAACGTTTTCTAACCTATTTTAATTCGACTTAACTTATTTTGGTTTAGTCCTGTCATATTAGGTTAGGTCGGCGTTTTCTGAATAGCAATCTGTAATTTGACACGTCATAGCTAATTTTAAGTTAAGTTAAGTCGGAATTTGGCTTGCTCGAATTGACACCATTATCTGCTAAGACAACGGCGGAGAAGAATATTGAAGAAATGGCTAGGAAAATCAATACACGTCATCAAGGTAAATCTAACTTCATTTTCTGCTTCATGAAAATATTCTTCAGAAAAACACCGACTTTAAAGAAATTCGAAATCGCAGTTTCCGTTTGCCATGCTCGTCCTAACCACTAGACCACGCGATCTCTCCGTCGCCATCATCTCGGCGAATTAAAAGTTTATAATAAAATGAGTAAGAAGCGAGTTTGATTTCAGTTGTAATTTATTTTTTATTTAAAAGTATACTTACTGTTTTTAAGTTACTTTTTTTTGCAGGAGTTTGGGCCGGCATCGCTCATTGGTTGATGTTGACAAGTCAAGAAGATGAAATGTTGTTAGAAGAAAATAAGAAAGTTCCTACGTTTTTGAACACTTCTTTCCATTACTTTACGAATATATTTAATGTAAGTTAGATTTGGGAACCTATTCTGCTGATTACTTGCAGTTCCAATAATTGTCTCAAGCACCTATGATGAACGGAACTTCTAAAATAATCTATATCTATAAAATGCATTGTTCCGACTGACTGACTGATCAACGCACGGCCTAAATCGCTGACAGTAGAAGGTTGAAATTTGGAGAGTGAGATCTTCAATATAATGTAGGCTTTCGATAAGAGAGAGGTTTTATCGATATTCCCACGGGAGTGGGTAAAACTGCAGGCCCCAGATTTATATTTCTTGTGTTTATTGCTCAAGGCATTCCAATAGAAATATTGTATAATGAGAAAACATTCAAATGTTGACGTTCAAATCGAACCTTAATCGAAAAATAAACGGGTAGATGATGCATAATCGTGTTAATTCACGGTGTCACGTGGGTTCTCGTTCGAATCCTGTCACGGGAGGTATTTTTGATGGTGCATTTTTTCCTTGTAAAATATTTCTAAGTTATTTATTTTTTTGTTTCAGCTAATAGTAGAGGAGCCCGTGGGAGATCGACCTTCACCCATCTGATAACCAGATGAGACATAATTTTTATCAAATATTATACATTAACGAACATGCCTATGATAGCTTGCCTATCGAAAAGTGTTCATGGCTATTTTTAATTAAATTAATTTTAATCAATTTTTTTCATCACCTTCACTCTTTTGATAACCGAATGAATTGTACCTCAACTGATAGTTTTTAACATACAGAATATGCCTAGATAGGCTTGCCTACTAATTTCTGTTCATGGCTACCTGGCAAGCAGGTGTGAACATGTAAGTCAATATAGGTAACTACGCCGATCTGATAACCAATTCAAATTTATATCATAAGAAAGATAATTTAATTACAAAAGCAATCGTATAAGCTTGCCTGCAAAAAACCGTTCATGGAATACCATTGGCAAGCTATAAAGTTTTAGAATTGGATTCATTTAATAGGTGCGAGAGAGAAAGTAGAGCCTCCGAGGCCCGTGTAATAGAGCAGGACGAATTTTAAATTTTACGAACTATATATATTAATTCTATGTGGCTTCATGCGACTGATCAAAACTGTTTGTAATTGCGCCCTGAAAACTGTGGTTGGCTTCTAGAAGATAATCATTTGAAACCAATTGGATTTGTCGGAGATCAAACACCTTTAAAAATTGATGATATTGTGGAAACCATGGAAAACAGTAATAAAAAAGAATTATTAGAATCTGAAGTTCATAATTTAGCTTCTGATGATTCCGATGCTGAATAATGAAAATAACAATAAATTTCATAATGTAATTTTTCGATTTCTATCTGCTTTGTAATAAACGCTATTAATAACATGAATGTATTAAATTTTATTTTCTTATATTGATGAAATTTTTATATTAATTAAACTTAAAGTTTATAATTTAGATTTAAAATAAAAAAAAATTGTTAAATTTATTTTCTTTTGTTTATTAATTTTTTTAATGCATTAATTTATTTATTTTAATTATGTCATAGCTGTAAGTATATATAATATGGAATAATACCAAAATATTCTCGAAATTGGAGCTAGTAAACAAATGTTGTCTCTGTCACTCACATGTAAACGAGCATGCGCACTTCGATACATTCAACGGTCAGGTAGCGTGCAGCTGCTATGTTGCGTCCTGCTCTATTACACGGGCCTCGGAGGCTCTACTTTCTCTCTCGCACCTATTAAATGACTCCAATTCTAAAACTTTATAGCTTGGCAATGGTATTCCATGAACGGTTTTTTGCAGGCAAGCTTATACGATTGCTTTTGTAATTAAATTATCTTTCTTATGATATAAATTTGAATGGGTTATCAGATCGGTGTAGTTACCTATATTGACTTACCCGTTCACACCTGCTTGCCAGGTAGCCATGAACAGAAATTAGTAGGCAAGCCTATCTAGGCATATTCTGTATGTTAAAAACTATCAGTTGAGGTACAATTCATTCGGTTATCAAAAGAGTGAAGGTGATGAAAAAAAATTGATTAAAATTAATTTAATTAAAAATAGCCATGAACACTTTTCGATAGGCAAGCTATCATAGGCATGTTCGTTAATGTATAATATTTGATAAAAATTATGTCTCATCTGGTTATCAGATGGGTGAAGGTCGATCTCCCACCGGCTCTTAGACTATAAGCGAGGGCTCGTTAATTCCAAACGAACCAGTTATTGAAGACAGCTCGTTAGAAAATTCTTCCTTTGCTAATTCGTCAAACTTTCCTATGTCCATCACGAATCAGGTAAGAATTAGTTTGTTTGTTTTGCGTTACCACTACTGGAGCCCTATTTTTGAATCGTTGTAAATCGCACGACCACAACGAGTGGCCTCAACCACTTTACGCACGAATATCTGTAGTTATCAGCTATTTAAATCGAACCCGCGACTACTGGTTATCCGAACCAGTCTGATAGACGCTACGCCACGGGTTAAACCTCCCGCCAATCCCAAATTAAGAAAGCACCTTCTCATGTGCTTGCGAGTAAAGCCTCGGAGTGCAACCGGCAAACTTTGCAGTTCAACTAAACTTTTAATTTTCTATGTTACATAGAAAATATTATAATATAAGATGGCACATTCCAAACAACTGAAAATTTTTTCTTAGTGTTTGCCACACTGAGGTAATACTGCGTTTTGAAAAATGCTTTCAAAAATTAGAAAACACAAGTACAATCAAAGTTTTTGTTTGAAGTTGATTTTCTGCTTTCACTGACCAAAGAGTTTCTTATAAGTTTCAGATTTTCTTTGAATCAAAGTTTTTGTAAACCATTTTAGGGTTCCGTACCCAATTATGATAGTGGTACGGAACCCTTCGTGCGCGAGTTTCGCACTTGGCCGGGTTTACAATAACACCAACAAAATATCTGTTTGACGTCTCTGACATAGTAGTATCTTAGAAATTTCCTCCTTGAGGGTTCTTGACAGTTTTTACCACGATTTAGTTTAGTTTTTGAAAAAAAATATTGGTTGTCAAAATTCCGCACCCGACTCGATTTCAACCTGCAACCTTTACAAATCCGTTGTAATGCGTCTTCCGTGCACCACAGGTGCCTATCCCATCGAGATAAAATTTAGAGCTGCATTGTTTCGTATTTTCGACTGAGTCACACGTAGCCTAGCCTCGTTATTTTCAAAAACAAATTTTTCAAGGTGTGAATAAAATCACGATTGAGTGGAAGTAAGAGGACCTCAGGATGTTGGTGGATGGTCTACTGCATCCACCAGTCGAGTCACCGCCAGATGCGGCAAGTGTTGTCCTTGGAGGCTGTTATGATGGCGTCTCCGGCGTAAGAGAAGGCGCACGAAAATATCTCGCCTTGATGCCCAGACAGCACCTGCGATACAAAGTCACAACTATTTAATAAATATGTAGGTACGTATCTATACTAATATTATAAAGCTGAAGAGTTTGTTTATTGGTTTGTTTAAACACTCTAATCTCAGGAACCGTTCGCGCTGCTCCGATTTGAAGAAATCTTTCAGTGTTGGATAGTCCATTTACCGAGGAAGGCTATAGGCTACTTTTGATCCTGATATTCCCACGGGTATAGGGTATATTCATACCCGTGGTAATATAGTATGCAGTTTATATAATATAGTATATTCGTTGTCTAGTACCCATAGTACAAGCCTAGTTGCCTTATTTGCGGCTAGATTGCCGCTCCCGAAAAGCTTCTTGTTCCCGTTCAATATGTTCCGCGCTTTAGACTTATAAGATTCCATCGACCTTTTACGTCTGTTTTATGGGGGACCCTGTTAATAAAACTTCACTGTCTGTCTGTTTATCAGTCTTCACTGTCCTAGAAGTGACCTGATGGTACATACAACGGATCCGCTTGCAAGTCTAAATGTTGGCCGCCAAGCGGGGACGCTATAACATAATTAGATTGGTTGTGGATTCAACTGATACAAGGATTTGTACCACGGGTTGTATTGTCTGTCACTAGACTGTATCTTCCTCATGACCGTGATAGCTAGACAGATGAAATTTAAACACATGGTAAATGTCTGTTGCCGCTAAAATGACAAAAACTAAACAAAAATAGTACAAATATTGAAGTGGGGCTCCCATGCAAGAAAAGTGTTTATTTTAATAATTATACAGGACACCTACTTGCGCGAGTCCTACTCGCTCTTGGCCGTTTTATTAAAGTCTTACCTGTATACAGTTTCCAGTGGTGGTATTCCAAACTCTAGCACTCCTGTCTGCAGACGAAGTGAGGAGACAACCACCGGCGGGGCTGAAGCAAACCTGATAAAAACAATGTAGGTCCATTAATCTCAAGTTTAGTAATTAAAGTTAATAATTAACAATAATTTGTGTGGCAGAAATTCATTTTCTCGAGTTCCTCCGTGCTACAGAAGGCACGTTAAGCAGTTGGTCCCGGTTGTTATCTCGGATAGCTGCAGTCGTTAGGTCAAGTAAGACGCCTTGGGGCGATCTGAAAGAAAGACTCTAGAACACTAGGTGAGCCACATCACTACACGAAAAGAAGAAGATCTCAACTTTAGGAGGAAAGGTTACCTACTCGTTCTCCATACAAACGTACCTAGTCAATTGTTTCCTCCCTGGGTAAAGACAGAGCAAATATATGTTGATGCTAAACGTCAAATTTAAAATTATTGATTGACTGCAGTGATGTTGATATTATATTTCAGATAATTTTAATTTGATAATAGTAGGCCATCTGGTCATATGGCGAAATACCATTGTGACCAAAGTAAGCTGTCTAACGGTCAGCGGTCATGTAAGTCTGTAATTGGCTCTAGATTCAGTGTAAATTTCATAGTTTAACGTTACTGATTGCTGTAGACTTTGTTAGCTCATCTATGAATTTAATGCTCCGTCTGTTTACTAAATAATTAAATATTTGATATATACCTACCTAAACCTAGCATTAACATAAAAACCTTAATTAATTTCAAAAATATATTCTACCGTTAATTGTTGTACTTTATGGTTGTGGTGACTATGAAGTACGACCTTTATCGGTAGAAGATACCTTTAGCCTAGATATTAAAAAAAGAAATTACGTAGATACTTTATTAGATGGTATATTTTATGATAAAGTAATGTTCGTTTACTGACCATTAATAATTGACAATTATTTAGTTATATGTTTTGAAGCAATAAATAAATGATTTATATTTTCAAAAGCACCAACTCAGGAGAAAACACAGCATCAAACATTAGCAAAACATACCTTGGATACTTCTTCCCTATGTCCTTTCATGACAGCGATCTCCTTGAAATCTGTCCTGACGTCATAGACCCGCGCAGAACAATCGCTAGAGGAAGTCGCCATCCGTTGTCCAGCCCAATCGAAACAAATATCGAGGACCTGAAGGAGAAATAAGTGACAACTACAAGATATTCCTAGAAATAAACTTTTTAAATTCACACCATTTGTTAACATAGTTACCTTTTCCCGGGTCTTAATCGCGTTTTTTTTATTATTCCAGTCCCCTCGCGACCAAGACCATTGTAACATGGTTGAAACGTCGAGGTAAGAAAATAAATAATAAGACGCGATTAAGCCCCAGGAAAATGTAACTATCCCTAAGAATTTCCGATTTGACGTCTCGTCCTCGTCTTGTCCAATACTGGACAAAGGTCTCGCCCAACGATTTTAACAATGACCGGACTTGACTTTTGTTCCACAATTCAATATTCCGGGACTTGAACCCACGACCTCCCCTTCCGTAACGGGCGAGCTAACCAACTTCTGTTTCATGTTCTGGGTGTTTTCTATAAGTATCACATATGTATGTATTGACTAAAACGTATAATAATGTAGTATAGGTATCTGTTGTCTAGAACACATAGTACAAGCCTAGTTGCTCAGTTTGGGGCTTGATTGATTGATTAATTATTACACATCACAAAAAATACAAAAAAAAAACTAACAAATGAACATTTTAAAAACTAGGCGAAACAAAGGGCGGCCTTATCGCTTCAAGTGATCTCTTCCAGGCAACCTTGGAATGGATAAGAAATTACAGAACGTGAAACGTATATAAACATAAAGAAATATTGCGGTGGGTGTAACGTCCTGCCACATTAATTTGTTTTGGGTCTAAAACAACACAAACCTCATCAGCATGAGAAGCGACGGTAGCAAGACAAGAGATCTTCCTCGCGTCCCAGAGCTTCGCGCTTCCATCCAACGACGAGGAGCCGACGAGAGAGCTGTCCCAGTTTAGTTGTACGTTCGATATCTCTCCCTCGTGGCCTTTTAGAACTGCTACTCGACTGTGAGCGTGTAAAGAACAAAAAAGCATTAATATTCTATTTATTAATTCTAAGTGCTTAAGCCTGCACTGGGCTTAAGCACTTGTGCTTAGTCCGGGCTTGGCTGGGCAAGAGTCATCGTATGAGTCACCATCGCCGGTAGACTAATTGGTAAAAGCAGTACTCCCGGATTGAGTAAATATGCGTTGTTGGTTCAATCCCGCTCTGCGTCTATAGTGCTTTGTATTTTTGCGGAAGTATTTTTCCTTTAAAATATTTCTTTTTTTTTATTGTCAAGCAGCTGTTGGTTCTCCTAAAAATAAATAAATAATAAATAAATAAATAATTTCTAAAAAAGCATTAGGGTGAGATAAAAAGTTTGTAACGATAATCTTACTATCTTACTAATATTATAAATGCGAAAGTAACTCTGTCTGTCTGTCTGTTACGCTTTCAAGCCTAAACCGCTTAACCGATATTGATGAATTTAGTATAGAGATAGATAGGACCTTGGAGCAGGACATAGGCTACTTTTGATGCTGTAAATCCCGCGGGATCGGGATTTACGCAGGTGAAACCGCGGGCGCAGCTAGTAAAACATATAATTATATGTGTACAGTGTACACTTGTTAGAATGATAAAAAATAATCATCACAATCGGCCGAGTAGCCTTTGAGAAATCAGGGAACATCCAGAAGAAAAAGTCAATTGAGAACCTTCCCTTTTTCTGAAGTCAGTTAAAAAAAAGCCTGTTCGAATTTCCAAAGCAAAGACCAATGAAAAATTGCTATGACAGTTCTGCTGGCATTTACTTAGATAACTTCGAAAAATAAACTTAATCTTAGTCTTTATTTAGTACTTACTAGAGTTTTTAATTTGGCTAATTAATCAGTTATGTATAGATGGACAAGGATTTTAAAATGACTAATGTCCAACTTAACAATAAATTAGACACACCAAAAAAAATTACAACTTAAATCAAGGTGGCACAAATAGGCGGCCTTATCGCTCAAAACGGTCGCTTCCAGGCAACCTGTTAGCAGCAGCTAACAGTTTAGCAGTAACTTTAAAGATAGTCCCCCTTACTTATAAACGATGTTTAACAGATGACTAAGTTAAGTAATGTTTGTCTCTGTCTACCAACGTTGAAACGTTAAATGACAGTAAAAGACATACGACACGTATACGACCTTAGTGGCGCGTCGGGGGAAGGCCCGATTGCAATGCAGGAGGTTGCGGATTCAATTCCCACCGGGTACAAGTATTTATGCCTAAAAATAAATATTTGTTTCCGGTCTGGGTGTTTTCTATGTAAGTATTATTTATTATGTAAGTATTTACAAAAAAAGTATAATATGTGGTATATCCGTTGTCTAGTACCCATAGTAAATAAATAAAATAAATAAATAAATAAATAAATTCTGCGAACAACACACAGCGCCATCTAGCCCCGTGGTAAGCGACTAAGCTTGTGTTACGGTGACTAGACAACGGATATAATACTTATATTTATTTTTCTTTTGTAAATACATACATATTATACATAGAAGGACACCCAGACCAGACACAAATATTTATTTTTAAGCATAAATACTTGCACCCGGCGGGAATCGAACCCGCAACCTCCTGCATTGCAGTCGCGCTCTCGCACGACGCGCCACAGAGGTCGTCAAACCTAGAGTCATAGTACAAGCCTAGAGCTTCGTTTAGGGCTAAATTGCGCTGTGTGTAACGTCGTGCAATATTTATTTATTTATTTACATAGTTTATGCAGCTGTTAATCATAAGAAAGTAATTGTAAGTCTCGTACTCACTCTTTGAGTCTAGTGTCCCACATCGCGATAGTTCCGTCGAAGGAGCCGGTGATGATCCGCTGGCCTTCGTTCGGGTCGAACTGCAAGGCGATCACTTCGCCCGTATGACCCGTGTAGGTGTGGATTTCAGTACCTGTGTGGATTCAAGTAAATATTTTACTAAACAAGAAAAATCAATCAATCCTGAAGAAGGGACCTGAAGAAGAAGGTCTCGAAACGTTGAGCGTTGAAACAATGCTAAAAGTAATAAACACCACGCGATTAAAACCGAAAAATGACTTTAATTTCAAGAAATAATATTACCTACCTACAAATGGATTAAGTATAAACAACAGACCGGACTAGGATTTTGTCCTGTATCTCGAGAGTCCAGAAAGATTTTCTTTATACATTTATATTTGTACATTTTATACATTACCCTTTAATTTTAATTTACCCCTTTAATTATAAACGACTAGCTGACCCCGCAGACGTTGTCCTGCTCGTTAAATAATACGTCATCGTCATAGGTCATCGCTGAGTTTGATTTTGATTTTCCAGCTTTTCTTTTTAATTTTTTTCCTGAATTTTCTTTGCTATAAACCTCACGGAGCCCGAGACCTTTCCAACGAATGCAAAACCGTGGAAATCGGTTCGTGCGTTCTGGAGTTATAGCGTCAGGAAGGAAAACCCGACTTATTTTTATATAGTAGACGATGACTAAGTTAATGTAACGTTCATCACTGTCTGGTAACTTTGAAACTTCATGTCACAGTAAAAGAAAAGCGTTACATAAAGATAGTCATATTTTATAAGTAACCCTGTGGGGTTACCCCTTAATTAAATATTAAACAAGGTGTTATCTCCTTTAAATCTCACCAGTTCCAACATCATAAAGCTTGGCGGTATGATCCATGGAACCCGTGACAGCGAGATCCGACTTGTTATTGAACTGGGCAGCCACCACCTCTCCCGAGTGACCCCACAGCGTTGCGAGACATTCCCCAGTCGCAGGGTTCCAGATCTTGGCTGATTTGTCGAACGAGCCTGTTATGACTCGGTTGCTGGTGGAGGAAATACAAGATGAACATGACAGTATAGGTACATAAATAGCATACAACGCCATCTAGCCTTTCTCATCTTCATCCGAGCGATGCTCCTTATTGCATATCTCGGAAGCCCACCTAAAAGTAGGTAAGTCTTATTACCCATACCTACCTGCCTGTCAAGAAGGGTTGATGTCAAACTGCCAGCCAGCCACCGCGCGGGGAAAACTTCAAGTTCGATGTAGTCTACCCGAGACTCCACAGTCGCCTTTTATGACACCCAAGGAAAGAGATGGCGTAGCCTCATTCTATCCCGGAGCTACGCGGCTTAAGAACATAACGCCACCTAGCCCTAAGCTAAGTAACTAGTCTTGTGCTTTGTTGACCAGATAATGGATAAATACAACACAAGCAGTTTCCCGAATCTTGATCCCGTGGGAATGCCGGGATCAAAAGTAGCCTATGTTACTCCTCGATAATGTAGCTTTCTACAGGTAAAAGAGTTTTTGAAATCGGTTCAGTAGTTTCAGAGAACACCCGGAAAATACATACACACATAATTGTTACCTCCCTATTATATTAGTATAGATAAATAAATACCTGAGTGTGTAATTGTATAATCCAAGATTTAAATATTTGTTTAAATGAATCGAACCCACAACCTTCAATGACATAGGCTGCTATTAGTACATTATGTTATGACAGTATGCGACGGAGGCCATATAATTGCAATCGTGGGTAGGTACTGTAACCTATCCTAACCTATGTGAAATCTACCAATGTTTGTACAACTCACCATTGTGGAAAATTGTATCCGACAGAGTAGACCACGTTCTGATGTCCAGCCAACGTCTGCAGTTCTTTGCCTTCGTCTACGTCCCACACTCTGCAAGTCCTGTCGTAGCTACCTGACAGGCATCTGTGTAATGAATGAAGTAGAGTAGATAAATATATAGGTACATATAAATATACTAGCTGTATACCTAAGTCCTGATCCCGTGGGAATATCGGAATAAAAAGTAGCCTAAATTATAGCCGATAGCTACCTGCATACGAAGTTTCATCGCAATCTGTTCAGTTGTTTTCAAACGTAACTTATTTACTTACACACATTTTTGTTTGTTTACGTTCACTGAATACTCGAAGACTGCTTGGCTTACTTAACTTTTAAAAGTGAAGATACCTAATACCTATACTCTATTTCTGAATCTGAGATGAAAAATGTAAACAAAGAACTGTCAATATCAAAGGAAAAAGTAAATAAAGAGCTGTCACTTTCAAATAAATGTATGAGTTTTTTTTTTAGATTTTTATCTAAGATTCTGAAATACAGTATAGTTAATTATAATTAGACACGGGTCTAGATCGCGTTAAAGATAATCATTGTTTTTAATTACCTCGACGTTTCGGCAAACGGGTTATACCGGCCGTGGTCCCGAGAAGACACTAGACCCGTGTCTAATTATAATGATGGACGGAAATCGTGTAAGTTAAAAAAGTGTGTAGTTAATTATAGTCTAAATTTTCAAAATAAACGCACCTTTTTCCCGTCTTATCAAAAGCAACATTCGTCAACGGCAACACATGCGTGTGCAGGGTCTTGTAGATGTAGAACCTCTTCCCAGCAGGGCCTTCGTGCTCAATCCTCTTCTTCAAGATGTCGAGACACTGTTCCAGCTGGTCGCGGACCTCTTCGGTGATCAGGATCTCGTTCGAGAACAGACGGTCGGCTACTTCTTTTATGTTTGAGCTGGTAAAAGAGGGCAGTTAGGGACTAAATCCCACAAAGACATTATAGATGCATCTTTATCAAATAACTAGCTGCGCCTTGCGGATTTACTATAGTAAGTCCCGAACCAAGATAAAAATAAATATATGTATTATTCCAGGTCTTCATCTATTTATATACATACAGAGTTTCATCGCAATCGGTTCAGCGTTTTTGCGGGAAGGAGCAGCAGACACACTCACAAATTTTCACTATACTATATTGTAAGACTAACAATGCCCCGTGTTTTCATCCGCATAAGTCATGATTTCGCGGTAATATCTGGATGAAAAATATTCTAGGATGTGTTATTCTAGGTCTCCAGCTATTAACATACTACGTTTCATCGCAATCGGTTCAGTAGTTTATTATGCTTGAAAGAGTAACAAACACACTCGTTATCCGATTTTCATAAGCTGGAAGGAATTCAGCTTCGGAAGGCACGTTTCAAGCAGGTGCTCTCGGATCTCTGATAGCAGTCGTAAGGTCAAGTTAGAGGGTTTAGGCCGATCTAAAAACTTTAACACCAATTGAGCCACACCACTATCCGAAAAAGAAAGAAGAAAGGACACGCAACCCCGGACGACTAACATATTTATATATGTTATAGCGTCCCCAACTATAACCATTGTGGGTACGCAAAAAGGGGTTCGCTGTACTGTCAGGTCACTCCGAAGAGCAACCGTCAGGGATCTGTTTTAGACAGATTGTGTCCACAACGCTTCTAAAGTTCTCTAAAAGGAGAGATGCCTCGTGTCCAAATGGCACTACCAGATTGTCCCTGGTACCGGGGCAATAAAGCCGCTCACCACTCGTTCCTCGGAGATGAGCTAACGAGAGCAGAGAGACGGGAGAGGAGAGGTAGAAAGAAAGGGCAGTATCAACTTACTTGCAATCCAGGTCAAGTAAATCAATCTCCTTATTTTTAACTACTCCTTTCTGCAAGTACTCCAGGATTAGCCCCGGAGGGTAATACCTAAGATGGAACTTTAGGAGTTTCATTATTATTTATGTATTCACGATTCAGTATTCAGCTTAGAGAATACATTTTACTGTTTTTATTAGACCTGTGTAAACTTTCAAAATGAATTACAGGAATTTGTCATATCAATAGTTACAGTTGTCATGGTTACCGGGTGATTTTCATAGAGGTTCTAGGGAGGTTTGAGTATTGCGACCTCATTGCAACTATGTAGGTAAATATCCAGCCAGGGAGGGTCTGTTTAGTCACTGAAATGAAACGTGAATGAAACTATACAAGTAGGTGCGTTTCATCTTTAAATTCCTATTAGTCCGGTCAAATTAGACCAAAAAATAAGAGTAAAGTTACATAAATTTCCACCAAGCTGAAAATCGGTGAGATTGTTTAAAATATCATTAAAAATAAAATTTGAAAGTTCCCCATCTTTCCCCTGTGAGGAAAAAATGTTATTAAAGGTCAAAGAGTTTTTCGCGGTTTTCAGCAAAACGGTAAGTTTTATCATAAAAATACCGCAGACAAAAGTTGTAGATCATAAAATTATCTACAAAAATTTATTAATACTTTTTTTCTACGAGCCACCGTTTTGAGATATAACGATTCAAAAAGTTGTAAAAGTTTTATAAATAAATAAATTATTAAATATTTTAACATATATTACAACTATAGAAATGTATATATACGTGGCGTACTCATGCATATTATGACGATTACAACTTTTACAACTTTTTGAATCGTTATATCTCAAAAACGGTGGCTCGTAGAAAAAAAGTATTAATAAATTTATGTAGATAATTTTATGATCTACAACTTTTGTCTGGAGTATTTTTATGATAAAACTTACCGTTTTGCTGAAAACCGCGAAAAACTCTTTGACCTTTAATAACATTTTTTCCTCACAGGGGAAAGATGGGGAACTTTCAAATTTTATTTTAATGATATTTTAAACAATCTCACCGATTTTCAGCTTGGTGGGAATTTATGTAACCTTGAATGTCTAACTTGACCGGACTATATGCCGCTATTCCTATTACCTAAGCCGTCATGTTGGTAGCAAAACAAAAAAGTGCAAAATACAAAAGAAATTATGTGCTACCTTGAATTTAGGGGGATTTGTATATAAAGAATGAATGAACGAATCTTCCTGTATTCAAGGTTTAGGGTATAGCACATTCAAGATATTAAGGCAAGACTTTTTTGTTTTGCTACCAACATGACGGCATAGGTAATTAAAGATAAAACGCACTATACGCCTGTAAGTATTAGCTTGTACTACATATTTATGTATTCTGTGGTATTAGGTAGTCTTAGACCAAAAAATGTCTTGACTAATAAAATATGCCTCAGCCATTGATCTCAACCATAATTACTCAATGGCCTCAGCTCCGTTATTTTTATCCTAAAACCGTTCAGCAATTTATTTGCAAGAAATTACAACTAACACTTCAAAAGCTTTGCAAAATTTCTTAACCGTTGTCGATAATATTATGTCGAATTATAAGTACGCCCTGGAAGACATTGCTTTCAAAGAAAAGGCCGCCCATTTGTAAATGTGTTGTATTTTTCAAGCCTTTTTGGGAAAAGAACCCTTATTAATAAACGTGGAGTAAGGTCAGAGTAATTTTACCACTTTTTGTTTCTGTCTGTCAACTTTGGAAGTTCTTGTCACGAAAAAAGACAACGCATATACGAAAAACAAGTTAAACATGGTAAATACTCCGTTATATAATAATATTAGTAAGACAAAGCATGTTCTCACTATTCGGAATTATAGTTTTTTACTTTATTGGTTATACGGTTATTTATTATAGTTGGTTATTGGTTATTGCGTATTAAAAAAAAATATAAATCTAGGTTCCGTTTCCTTTCTTATGTGTTGTGCAAATATGTTTATCAATCTTATCTTGAGCCCATGAACTGAATGAGCTATTTGGTTGCACACAGCAGTTACAAAATGTTTTATAACATTTTACAACTTTATTGAACAGAAATACAGAATATTAAATTAAATCTAAAATATCTTCTATTTAATAATTTATTCTATGTGCCTACATTTCTGCCAACAGCAACACCGTCTCATGCACCCCTCAAGCCTCGAGCACGGCACAGAAAGAATATAAATTCATTTTATAACACATTTGCTCGTAAAGGGCCTCTTATTTCACCAATTTCAATATCGTAATGTATGTCATTACGTACTTGTGCGTAATCGTAAAGTAAAACGCACGAGTTTCTTTCTAATAAGGTAACACGTACGGTTTATCATGCTCCGTCTAAAACCAACGGTACTTTTTTAAATCTTAAGAAAAAAAAAGCAAAGAAAGCAAATCAAAAAGTTTTTATGTCAGAAAAGTGGTCAATATTTTATGAATAAAATTAACTTTGGCAAGTGATTAAAGATTTATTCGTTTAAGAAAGTCCGAGTTTTATTTATTTCCTCGCAAATGTGTTATAAAACGTCGTATGACATACGTGCGCTTTGATAATTACAGCCTCTGCTTTCTTGTAGCCCTCGCCTACGGCTCGGGCTAGCAATATCGCCTCGGCTGTAATTTTCAACTTACCGCACTTATATCATAATGTACTATTATAACACATTTGCTCGTAAAGGGCCTCTTATTTCACCAATTTCAATATCGTAATGTATGTCATTACGTACTTGTGCGTAATCGTAAAGTAAAACGCACGAGTTTCTTTCTAATAAGGTAACACGTACGGTTTATCATGCTCCGTCTAAAACCAACGGTACTTTTTTAAATCTTAAGAAAAAAAAAGCAAAGAAAGCAAATCAAAAAGTTTTTATGTCAGAAAAGTGGTCAATATTTTATGAATAAAATTAACTTTGGGAGATAAAATATAAAAAATAAACATTTAATTCTTTAATTTAATTCATTTTGACAGAAAATTACATCTGTAACAGAAACAAAAAAATATTAATTTACTTTATTAGAGTGATTAAAGATTTATTCGTTTAAGAAAGTCCGAGTTTTATTTATTTCCTCGCAAATGTGTTATAAAACGTCGTATGACATACGTGCGCTTTGATAATTACAGCCTCTGCTTTCTTGTAGCCCTCGCCTACGGCTCGGGCTAGCAATATCGCCTCGGCTGTAATTTTCAACTTACCGCACTTATATCATAATGTACTATTACATTTAGAGCTTAGTTTGGGGCTAGATTGCGCAGTGTGTAACGTCGTGCAATATTTATATTTATTTATTTATTTATTATTTATATATCCTCGTTTAACAATGTCCCGTACACAGCATTGGCACAGATTACTCAATTGTTTGTGCGCCTTGGCGCCTTGTTGAGTCTTCCAGTGATAAGGATAATATAAGACCCAGTGTATGTTGGGTACCTATGTAGGATAGATTTATGTTTACGTATGTTTTACGCCATAGCGGTGTAGGAAATTACAGTTTTCCTCAGCCGAGCAGTTTTATTTTCACAATATTGCCTCTGAATACTTTATTACTTGGTTGTTGGGAAATTTCACTAACATCCTTATTTGGTAACTTCCTACTACATATACTAAAATTGTAATATACACCTACTACGTGAACATTAAAGTAAATAATAATAGATTATTTAGGTACTACCATATTATAGAATTTTATAATAGGTCGTTCACCTGTTTTCGTGCAATAAAAATCAATTGGTAGGTTTATAATTTCATATTAGCATATGTTAGGCATACAGTGTTTTAACGTTAAAAATTTTACAGACTTAAAAAAACAGGGCCTCTACTTTGTAGAATTAAAGTAGGTACCCCTACAGAACGAACAAGTAGGTGAAAGTACTTAATACGCTTTATGTTTTTTAATTTTTAAATGGGATGAGCTAGCTAAACATTACATTTTCTGCAATTCTGTAATCGTTACGGTAGGTACTCTACGACAAAAAAATGTATTTGCGACCAAGTTTGAGAGAGGTAGGAAAGAACAACATCATCAAAAAAGGTCCATAAATTAGCCAACATGGCAACAAAAGGCGGTGTGTGCTTGGTGGCCCACATCGGTGTCTTCGTCAGGGTTTCATTCCAGGGGTGGATTTGAATTTTTAAAACATCTATTGCTGATTCTGGGCATATCGAGCAAAATTCTTAAGGATTGTTCAACAGTTCCTCATAATTTCATTTTACTAGGTCTTAAATCACGTATTATTATTTATTTACTTACCTCGACGATGCGGCTATGTTACAATAGTCTTGGTCGCTGGTCGTGATTCCTCGCGACCAAAGACTATTGAAAATTAAAAACTAAAAGATAATTAAAACTGAAAAGTATACTAAACTTCTTTCTTTAATATATAAAATTTCCATGTCACAATGTTAGTTACCGTACTCCTCCGAAACGGCTTTACCGATTTTTACCAAATTTTATATGCGTATTCAGTAGGTCTGAGAATCGGCTACTATCTATAATTTATAATAAGGCAAAACAACGTTTTGCCGGGTCAGCTAGTAATTAAATAAAATAACTCCAGTAGTCACGCAGCATAGGTCTAGTTTAACAGTCAAGTACATTTGAATATCTAGAATCTAGACAATTAAAAACCTTTTCAATAATGGATCCCGACTGTTAAACTTGCTATGTTCCGTGACTACTGGACTTGTTTTCTTTAATTAAGTCTCCAGTGGAACTTACATTTAACTACGTATTTAAAAAATCTAGAATTTATACAACAATACAATACAATATTTATTTATTATTATGAAACTTATCAAACATTTCCCAAATTATATTATAAATAAGTTCTACATTAAGCACACGCAGCGCACGCATACCTTTTTTTATCAATGAGGAGGAACACTAACTTTTTATCCCGGCAGGGGGCGTTGGTCGAATGATTTTAGGTTTGAATTAAGAACTGTCAAACAGGTGTTTATTACAACTCTCAGCGCTAAATTGGCCATATCAGTCTCAGACCGAAAGAAAAAAAATAAAAAAACTCGGCGTTTTGATTTGTGGGGGACCATCATCAAAAAAAAAAAAGAGCATCTGACATCAGCGCCATCTGCTCACAGCTTTGCGTGTGCCACCCCATTAAGTAGGTATACCAACATAACTTAAAATAATGTTTGCCTGTAGTTATATTTTAATTTAATACCCTAATCTCTAAATATTATTGTTATCTATTTGTAGCGAAAATCCAAAAAACATCCTAATCCTCTCCTGTCCTATTCCGTAGGTACCTCTTTTGAAAGACATGTTCTGTTGATGAGAAGTCTTTCACGGTGTCACTCGTGTGTTAGACTACTTTTATACTTACCTACTGCTTACCAACTTCTAAGTTACCAGGTGGCAAGCAAAATTAAATGTCATCAAGTAAGAAATGAATCTTCACGATGATATTTCAGAGTAATTAATCTTAATCTCTTTGGCCTAATTATCTTCTATGTACTCGTATAATATTTGCATTTTGTCTGTATTTGTATTTACCTTTGCCTGCAGGTACATTTCTAAAATATGTAGAGTTTGTATAGTCGGGTAACATCGGATACGAAGGAGGACCGTATGACTCAAATATCCCCCAAAATAGGTGACATTGCAACTGCCGCGTGCTACAGATCGGTGCGAGGTGAATGGGGTGCCACGCGCAAAGCTGTTTGCAGAGGCGCTGGCATCGGATGATCTTTTTTTTTTTCGATGATGGTCCTCCACCAATGGAAACGCCGAGTTTTTTTTTTATTCTTTCGGTCTCAGACCGATATGGCCAATTTGGCGCCGAGAGTTTTTTTTATTATTCATTTCGATCTGAGACCGATATGGCCAATTTGATCTTGCCAGTATCAAGTATTTTGCATGAAATTAGCCCGATCGGGCCTATAGTTTCAAGTCAGGGGCTATGGTAAAGCGGTGGCAACTTTACTATAACATTCAAGGAGCTTCGGCGCGAACGACGGAAAGTCCATGTTTAACACTCAATTTTGTTTTCACTACACTTGTGCACATTCACGGAACTAAATTGAATAAGATTCCACCAAAATTACACAATTTAACCGAGTTTACAACATAGTTTAACGAAAATAAAATTGGAGCACGACATGTTGTCTCCGCTTTCCCGCCGAAAGTCCCGCCGAGAGTTGTAAAAAACACATGTTTGACAGTTCTTAATTCAAACCCAAGATTAATCGACTCGCGCCCACTGCCGGGATAAAAAGTTAGTGTTCCTCCTCATTGCTCTTGTGAACACCGTGGCTCAAACTAAATCAATTATGTAATCTAATAATTAATCATGTAATCAATGTGTTTATGTAATTAATGTAATTAATGTGTTTATGTAATCTTTTTGTAATCGTCTCTAGATCCTCGAGATACAGGACTTGTTCCTGTTTATGTTAATAACCTTTTGTAATCAATAATCATTTTTGGTAATAAACTATCCATAAGTATATTGTATTTTTATAATATGACCTATTTTGAGAGATATTTGAGTCATACGGTTTCCCCCGTATCCGATCTGACTATACTCTACCTAGCTATATACATTGATACTTTGTTGTAATGAATGGAGTTGCATGCAGTTCCGCACCTATTCTGGCCATTTATTTCGATGATCAATACGAATTAGATCATTGATCATCAAACCACAAAAAGCGTGGCTAATGATCCGGAACTTGCGCAATGACCGAATACTGTGATCGGGCACGTGCAATACGGAACTTGATATTATTTAGAATTATTCTTTGCATAGACTGTATGTAAGTATATTGTATACGTATGCATAAAATTTAACGGGCACTAGACAGCCACGATATCCCAGCTAAGCTGACTTAGCTGGGATATAATTCTGGCTGCCGCAGCCAGGCTGCCTAGTGCGCGGGGTGCTTAAAAGTTAAAATACACGATGACACTTTACACTGACACTTTACCTAAAACAGCCCACCCTACGCACACATATAAAGAAATTCGTGCATGTGTGCTGATAGCTGTTTTAGGTAAATGTAAGTGTAGGTGTCACCGTGTATTTCGAGCTAAAGTTCATTTCTTTGCACAGTATGTATGTATGTAGGTAGGTGTACGTCGCCCAACTGTAGGAAACTAGTATCTAACTTAGTAACACGGAACTAGGGTTGCCAGACGTCCGGCTTTAGCCGGACATGTCCGGATTTTTACAGTCATGTCCGGTGAAATATATACAAGTCCGGCTTCTCCGACTTTTGTTAGGCTTTTGATCGACCCCGTCAGTCACGCGGTCGTACTCTTTGTATGTAATTCATAAAAGTACTTACATATGGGTACCTAACGATGTTTCTTATAAGCAAATGGGCCGCAACGTGAGACGCGTTGTGCGCGGCCTATTTGCCACAGATAGGAGAAGAAATACCAATGTGTCAGGCTTTTAGGGCAAAATGTCCGGCTAAATATTAATCAGTGTCCGGCTTTTTAATTTTTTGACCTGGCAACCCTACACGGAACACTATTACTCCCTTAGTAATCCTTATTTAAGGTTGTGTGTGTGTTTGTAACATTTTCACCCGAAAACTACTGAATTGATTGCGATGAAATTTGGTAGATTTTATCTACTTAGCCGAAAAGATGGATTAACATAAATGTACAATTATTTATCGATCCAGCGGTCTTCTGTGTGGCGTAATAGTTATCTATTAATATTACTAGCTGACCCGGCGAACTTTGTTCCGCCTTAAAGGCAATAAATAAGCATTTTTTTTTTAATCGAACGGGATAAAAAGTATCCTATGTCCTTCTCCTGGCTCTAAACTACGTCCCTGCCAATTTTCAGCTAAATCGGTTCAGCCGTTCTTGAGTTATAAGTGGAGTAACTAACACGACTTTCTTTTATATATAGATATCTAGACTTCTAGCGTGCTTAGTAGCCGCTATATTAACAAATACTAAAAACGAAATAAAACAATAAATATGTCTCATACAACAAACGTGTTTTGTCGTGGTACGAAACCCTTCGTGAGCGAGTCCGACTCGCACTTGGCCGGTTTTTTAATTATTAC